>JASDQU011455152.1:40327-58065 GCA_032191745.1 Picea mariana
AGAAGAAAGTTCAAAGGTAGAAATTGAAACAACAGCCAAAGGGACAAAATATAAAGCCACTTCTCATATTGAAAACATCATACAACAGGCAAGAGGGGAAGCATTGGTGACCCTATCAAAAGGAGGAGTTGGAAAAGATATAGAGATAGTGATAGAAGAAGTTGAATATGCCAATGGGGAAACACACAAGGTATTGGAACAATTCTAGTGGTTTAATGATCACTTAGTGGGGATACATCACCAACACCCTACAACGTGCTATTTGGAGATATGGAATATGAAGAGGGAAATGCAAACAACAAAACAGAGACATTTGGATTCCAAATATTAGACATTGCCAGAGACGTTTCTATGAAGAATATTCCATTGTCCTCACTTCCTCACTTCCATGGTATGTCAACAGAAGATCCTTATTCATTTTTGTTTGAATTTTATATACTATGTAGGAGTTATAATTACACTGATAATGTACAAAAACTAAAACTCTTTCCAGCCACACTAAAAGACTCATCATTAAGGTGGGTTATGAGACTAGGAGAATACACTATCTTATATTGGGATGGCATGAAGGATAATTTCCTCCAGAAATATCAATATTACTGAAAACCTAGGGATGCTAAGAATAACACATTTAAGATGCTGCAGTTTGAGGAAGAAAGTTTGGAAGATTACCTAGAAAGGTTCCTATACAACTACCAAAAGAAAAAACATTTTTTCTTAGATACAACCACAGTTAGGACCATCTTCCTAAAAGGTGTAAGGTATGACTGCATTGAGGTGCTAAATATCATGAGTTATGGAGATGTGTATCAGAAGTCATTTGCAGACCTTGCAGAGTATTGTAAAAGTTACTCCCGCAGCCAAGCCAAAAGAGGAAAAAGTATAAGGGTTCCTATAAACAAAATTATTAAACCCACACCAGGAGGTGTTAATAGGACAGAATTGGGGAATCTACTAGAAAACTTAAAAACAGACATCCTCAACACTATCATCTCCCAACTTGATACCATTAAAATGAAGAGAAAACAAGCTGAATAAAATGCTACTTTTGAAATTTTTTGTCGTCGGTGTAGGAAAAAAAATGTCCTATTAATTTTATCGAAATGTGTGTCCTATGTATAGAAGATAACCCTACCAATGATTTTCCTTATTTACCTAGACTAAACTCCATTTTCAAAGGAGGGGGAGAACCTTAGTAAACATCATAACCCCCCAAAAGGGCATGGATATAGAAAAACCCTAATATTATTTTAGATCCCACCACACAATATCTACAATAGCAATGGTTACCTCCAATGTCTTACCCTCAATGGTCACCTCAACAACCACAAATCCAACCTTGGCAACAAGGATGGAGGGGTCCTTCATACGGGAATGTTACCTTTCATCCAACAACCTTTCCCAGCTACCAACAAATTCCTTCCAATATCTCTCAATTGCTACCGGGATTTAATCCCCCTGCTCTTCCTCCACCGCCATAGTCTCAACAACAACTTTCATTTCCTATGAACCCAAATATGCATCAAAAAATGCAAGTTGCACCTATCCCAAACCCTCATTGACCTACCCCTATTCCTGCACAATCCATTCATAATCCAAATAATAGACCTACAGAGCCTGTACAAAATCTTGAAGTACAAACCTTCCCCACTTTTGTGATAACTCCTTCTTCATTTAATGGAATTGAATTAAGATGAGGGAGGGTTTTGAATAAACCAAATCCTACTGTGGTTATTCAAGAAGAAGAACAAGTAGATAATCAAGTAGTTAGAGAAGAAGAAAATAACCAAGAAGTTGGAGAAGAAGAAAAAATGGATAACCAATCAGAGGAAGAAAGAGACACCCCTGTACAATAGGAAATTACTCCTCATACTTCTCACCCAGTTGAAATACCTCACAAAACTAATCCTCCTCCTTATCCATAAATTTTACTTGTGAAGAAATATGAGGTACCTGTAGGGCATAATCTAAAGACTGAAATTAGAAACATATGTGTAAATATTCCCCTACTTCAGTCCATCAAGGACATACCTATTTATGCTAAGATTATAAGGGATATTTTCATTAAAAATCTAGGGAGGAAGAGGAAGGAGCCTCCTGTTATACAGGTGGCTGGACAATTATCAGAATTTATATCAGAAATGTCATCCAAATATAATGATCCAGGAAATCCAGTGGTGACCATAGAGATTAATAGTGTTTCTTTACCAAACACACTTATTGACCTAGGAGCAGTAATAAATGTTATTTCGGTTGACACCATGAAAACGTTGCAACTAAATCACCTAATACCAACACAGCCTTTGTTGGAATTAGCATACAAATAATTTATCATCCCAAGAGGAAATCTAGATGATGTAACAATCACCTTGGCCTTTTGGGAGTATCATGTGAATTTCCTAGTGATTCATCCTAAATCCTCCAAAGCAGAACATTCAGTAGTGCTTGGCCCACCTTGGTTGTCCACTGTCGATGCGTTTATTAGTTGTCGGTCTAGAGAGATGACAATCTTCAATGGGAGCCAAAGTAAAAAACTTAATCTCTTTCCTCCTCCCCAACCAACCACTGAAGTTCCTCTCCAGTTGGAGAATCGCTATGGGGAAGAGGGATGTACTCAACCCTTGTTAACACTTGAACAAGTAAAAGGAGTTCAAGAGAAAAATGAAGAACAAATTGTAAGCATGTTTTTGGCTAATAAAAAATGCATTGAATTCCCTCAATCTTTTCCTAAATATACACATATCTTCAGCTCTGAATTCCAAGAAATATGGAACCCCTTCGCCTCTATAGTAGCCACCATTTCACAAGTACATGAAGGGAAGGAATCAACTATCCAAGCTATTGAAATCAGCCTTGAAAAATCCTTGTATATCAATGCTAGTTTAGAAACAGATCAGGAACAAAATTTGATTCAAATTATTCAAGGACAATCTGGTGATTTTGCATGGGATTACTCCGACATGAAAGGGAATTCACCCAGACCCTTGTATGCATCATATTTATACCAATGACCAAATTAGACCTGTTAGGAAACCCCAAAGAAGAATGAACCTAGTCTTAAAATATATAGTGAAAGAAGAACTCCAAAAACTCATGCATGCCAATTTTATTTACCCTATATCAGATAACAAGTGGGTATCCCCATTAGTTATTGTCCCTGAGAAAAATGTTAAATGGAGGATTTGTGTGGACTTTCTAGAACTGAACAAGGATACCTACAGAGATTACTTTCATTTTCCTTTCTTTCATAGACCAGGTCTTGGACACTTTGCATGGGAAGAGGTATTTTTCTTTCTTGGATGGGTTTAGTGGTTACAATCAGATCCAAATTTCACCAGAAGATCAGGACAAAACCACATTTACTTGCCCATGGGGTACCTATGCTTATAGGGTTCTTCCTTTTGGTTTTTGTAATGCCCCTGCTACCTTTCAAAGGGTTAACTTGGCCATTTTATCTGATTTGACCCATGACTGTGTAGAAGTCTACATGAATGACTTCACAGTATATGGGGATGATTTCCAGCAAGCATTGGAGAATATGGAGAAAGTATTGATCATGTGTAAATAAACCAAACTTTCCCTTCGTCATGAAAAATCTAGAATGATGCTCATTAAAGGAATTGTTTTAGGCCATCACATATCCTATACTAGAATAAGGGTAGACAATTCCAAGATTGACGTCATTTCTCAAATAAAAATCCCTAGCTCACAGAAAGATGTCAGAATATTTTTAGGGCATGCTAGTTACTATAAGAGGTTCATTAAAAAATTTACAAACCTAGCTGCCCCGCTATTCAAACTATTAGCAAAGGAGGCTTAATTTTGTTGGAATGAACAATGTCAGATTTCTTTTGAAATTTTCAAAACAAATATTTCAAGTGCCCTTGTTTTGAGAGGACCAAACTGGTCTCTTCCTTTTCATATTTGCACAGATGCCTCAGATACAGCTTTGGGGGATGTTTTAGGACAAAGGGAAGTCAAGATTCCATATGTTATGTGCTTTTTCAGAAAGAATCTTTCACCTACTAAAGTAAATTACATTGTCACTGAAAAATAATTCTTGTTAGTAGTACATGCCATTAATAAATTCAGACACTACATAACAGGGTCTGAAGTTTTTGTACATGAATACCATTCTGCCATTATATTTTTGATGAAAAAACCTGTTACAAATACTAGAGTAACTAGATGGATGTTATTGCTGCAAGCATTCAATATCACCATCATTGATAGGCCTGGAAGAGATAATTTAGTTGTTGATTTCTTGTCTAGACTCATTCATACAAGTGATAATACACCAGTAGATGACAATTTTGCATATGAGAATCTATTTTCTATTTATATTTATATTCCTTGGTATGGATATGTACCCAACTATCTTGTAACATGAAATCTACCTCAAAATATGTCCTCCCAATAAAAATAGATAATTATCCAACTAAATGAAAATTACATGTGGCATGATGATTGTTTATATAGAACTAGGCCTAATTTGGTGATCAAAAGGTGTGTCCGGGAGGATGATATGCATGAAATATTCAAAGCTTGTCATGATGGTTCATGTGGGGGCCATTTTGCTGATAAAATAATAGAATACAAGATCTTACAGTCCGAATACTATTGGCCAACTATTTTCAAGGATGCAAAGAAGTATGTGGCCAAATGTGATGATTGTCAAAGGATGGCAAAACATACTGCAGTTGATGAGATGCCCCTCCAAGCTCAGTTAGTAATTGAACCTTTTGAGAAATGGGCTTTGGATTTTGTAGGACCTATTAACCCTATGTCTTGAAGTAAGAAGTACATCTTGGTCTGCACAGATTATGTGACCAAATGGGTGGAAGCTAAAGCTTTATATTCTTCTAATGAACAATTTGTTGTAGATTTTCTCTTTGAAGAAATGTTTACTCGCTTTGGTGTGCCTTGAGAAATAGTAACTAACCAAGGAACCCAATTCACCTCCAGTTTGGTCAAAGCTCTTACTAAATAGTATAAAATCAAAAATAGAAAATATTCACCTTATCACCCTCAAGCAAATAGGAAGGTGGAATCAACTAACAAGGTGATAGAAGTTATTCTTACCAAAATTGTTCAACTACATCACAAAGACTAGGTTGATAGGTTTCTTGAGGCCTTATGGGCCTATAGGACAGCTTGGAGAAACATAATGTGCCATACACCTTATGATTTGGTATATGGGAAGCAGGTGCTACTTCCCATAGAATTTCAAGTAAAAACCTTCAAGATTGCCATGCAATTAGGGATGGATTTGGATGAAGATAAAAAATAGAGGTTATTACAGTTAAATGAGCTTGATGAGATCAGACAAAATGCTCTTCAAAGGACTACACTTATACAAGAACAAAGGACTAAATGGCATGATAAGTAAATCAAGAAGAATTCTTTTCAATCATGTGTATTGGCCCTACTGTATGATAGTAGGTTCAATAATTTTAAAGGTAAATTATCTACTCTATGGTTGGGACCCTATGAAGTTGATACAGTTTATGAAAATGGTTCAGTTAAGAAAAAGAATATTGATGATAATCATACCTCCTTTGTTGTGAATGGACATTGAATGAAGGTTTATCATAAGCCTCTATCCAAAGAGGATTTTATCAGACATGTTCTTTAGAATTCTAAAATGCAACTGGTAAGCAAGGGGATTTCTCCTCCTTTTGATCCACCATAGTAATTTTTTTGTGTGAATGAATTTGGCTATGTACATATCTATAAATAGGTGTGTCATTAGATAGAAATTTTGGTGTTACTAACAAAAACAAAAGGTTGATTGTGTTCTCATGTGGATAAATGAATAAGGAGGACATATGTCAGGTGTCATTCTACCCCTTTATCCATCCCTGGTAGATCATCTTTTAAAAGAAGCTAAATGGAGTTTTCTTTAATTTTTTCAGACTCCTAAAAATTGAAAACATCGGCGAGCAGGAACTGGCTTGGGCTCAAGAAATTCCATGAGACAGTAGATGGAGTTTTCTTTATGTTTTTTAGACTCCTAAAAAATGAAAACACCGGTGAGCAAGAACTCTCTCAGGATCTTCAAAAATCCATGGGATAGTAGATGAAGTTTTCTTTAAGTTTTTCAGAATCCTTCAAACTGAAAACATCGGCGAGCATTAACTAATCTAGGCTTGAGAAAAATCCACGGAAAAGTAGTAGTTATGATTATTTTTATAATAAAAAGGAAGTGGCAACAGGAGGACTGATCAACTTGGCTCCAAAAAGAGGAGGATTTTGAATCTCAACATGAGGTTTTCCAGCTACAGAGTACCTTCTTGTTATAGAGCTTGGGGCCATTCATTGAAATCTTTTGCCTTATTTTCTGACACTTCTGCTGCAAATTTAGAGTTCCTATACCAAGTGTTAATATTTATTTTACCTACTTGGTATTTCAGTAGAATCAAGTCACATGTTCTCTTCCATAGCAGCAGGAAAAGCCATCAATTTCTACAAAATGAAGCCTACAAAGCTCCAGTCTACATAACACACTACCGAGTATCTTATCCAATTATCATTGAGTATTGGAATACAATTTTGTGGTGATTTGGTATTGGAAAACATCTCTGTGCTATTCTGGTACTGTAAAAATGTTCACCTCTATGCTCATCCAGTATTATGGGGGAAGGCTTGTGTTATTCTGATACTAGGAAAAACTCTGCGTTTATCTGGTACTGCAAAACATTCACCCTTGTGTTCATCTGGTACTAGGAATAACTTTGCGTTGTTCTGGTACTACAACAATGTTCACCTTTTTGCTTATCCAGTAATGTGGAAAAGACCTATGATGTTCCAGTACTACAACAAATTCTCCTCTATGCCCATCTGGTACTAAAGAAGAAGGTCTGTGTTGGTCCAGTACTACAACAACTCTCTGTAGTGGTCAGGTTCTAAGGTGTGATCCAGTATCGGAGATGAAGTTTGGTAATCCTTATCCTATACTCAAAGTTTTTTTCTGCTCGATATGAATGCTTCAAGTAATAGGAGGTATAAACTCAACATTTTTTCTGTTTTATTAAAGAATTAGACTAATTATGTATTAAACGTGTGGTTACTCTTATGCATCTTCCTGTCCTCAATTATTGTACGCTCCCTACCATGAACTTCTACAAGCCCTCTTATACATCTCCTCGTATAGAAATCATTCATATGCACCTGAAATGTTGAGGGTATGAGGTAATTATACCTCTAACAAGACCAATTTCGTTATTTCCGTTTATATGGTGAAGAAATGTCATAATACCATGATCCAACATCATTCCATATGAATGACTTACGCCACATATTAATGCATGCCAAAGTATGATTCCATTTCGATCACAATGACATCAGACAATTGCATACTTTTGAAGTTCGTTCACAACGACCACATATCCTGTAATCTCCCATGAACACGATCTGACGCCAACCTCCATATGATTCTATAAGTTATTCATGAAATCAACTTATCTTACCTTTCCATCATTACCATGGATATGACCGTTGCAATCCAAATCTTAACTTATAAATGCTCATATGAATGGCTTTGCCATCCAGATGAGAGTTATTTATTATTTTATGGTCACACCATCTCCATTTACACTGTGTTTTGTCCCTTCATATAGTTTTCATACTTATCCTCTTCCAGTACTCCATCATGGGCTGCGCTGATCCAGTACTCCATCACGTGATGTGTTGATCTGATACTCAACCCTTGATCCTTTGTTACATTGCATCATACGCTTTAATAGTTGTTTCAAGCCAACATGGGGGTTTATAGACACGAGCCTGTGTTCCAATTATATAGGGAGACTTAGGAATACCAAGATTGCAGGGAGAGATTTGAGCAGGCTAGTTGGGTTCCATTTTTGGAAAAATTCAGAGGCCATCACGAGGGAGTCTCTCTTGCTTTTGCACGGACCTATGAAGGAGAAAGTGTTCAGCTTGGGGATATGAAATTAACAGTTTCGGAGGCCACCATAAAGGAAGCTACATGATTACCTTCCTCTGTCAAGAAATATTTTAAGGGGGTGATCGTTGATAGGAAGCTTTGTCAGACGTTTCTAAGGCCGGAGCTGTAAGACCCCAATTGGACCAAAGGAATTCCTCAAAGTTGCATTAAGGAAGAATATTGGATGATGCTCATTAGTTTGCAAATATTTCTCACTTGCCAATGGAGGTATGTCATGAACTTCCTATACCATTTAAAAATTTTGTAACATTTTGAAGGAGGGCCACAAATCGATTTTCCCCACTTCCTCTGGATGAGTTTAAATAAAATGGAATGAGGAGTTAAATTAGCATCCAAGAAACCTGAAACTAGTATCCATCACCATGGCCTAATGAAATTATTGGTTGTCCATGCATTGAGAAAATAAGGTAGTAGTTGGAAAAAACCCTTCAACGAAATTTTTCTCAAGAAAGAGCTTCTCAATCTACAGAAGAATAGGAAACAGAGGCATATAGTGAGGGGTCCAGTAGAAATACAAAGAAAAACAAAGGGAAGAAGTTATGGGGTGAAGAAGTTGTTGTTACACCTATTTCATCCGATCCTATTGATTAATTGGATAAGGATAAGTCTTTTATGGAGGAGCCTACTGCATCCAAGAAAAATAAAACCTCCCAATATCAGAAAACAAGTCCAACCCTGATTCCAAAAACTAAAAGGCAGCAAAGAAAGGATTGTGGGAAAGGTGAACGCTCAAATAGTGCTCCTGAGGAAACCATTGAATTATCACTAGAGCTAGTTAGAAAGTTGGAAAAGTCCCATGAACTAAACATTCAGAGTAACAAAAACTGTGAAAAGAAGGATGTGACAACAGAAGAAATCCTAGAGGAGTCGACTACATCCAAGAAGGAAAGGCCTTTCCAATATAAAGAACCTAGTCCAGCCTTGATTCCTAAAAATAAACTTCCATGAAGTGAGAGGTGAAAAAGGAAGAAAATAGGTCAAAAGTAAGTTTCACATGATGCCCCCAAGGAAACTATTGAGTTCCCTCAAGAATCAATTAATGAGTTGGAGAAGACCCTTGAAGAAAATCTTGTGTTTCTTCAAGAGTCGATTAGTGATTTGGAGAATACTCCTGAGGTGACAAGTGGAAGTAATGGGAATCTTAAAATGAGGAAGTTTCAAAAGAAACAAATATCAGAGCCTACACCTCAGTCCTCCAGAGTGGAAACAAGGAATTTTCAGCAAGAGAAAACTCCAGAACCTACACTTCAGTCCTCTAAGGTGAAAATCAAATTTGTACAAGAGAAACACATCCCCATGCCTATAACTGCTACTCAAACAAAGAAGAGGAATTTTTTTGAAGAGACTTCCACCCCTGTCAGCAAATCTAAGGAAGCCTCACTTCCTGTACAAAGAACTACAAGGAGCATGGCTAAAACAATAATAGTTCCACATGTGCCTTCTCTTCCAAAAGAGCCTATTGATATTCTGACTTCTCCAAAGAAATAAAGTGGCTATGGAGAAACAATTAGTGAAACTGAGGGTTTGGTAACATACACCTTGAGAGGTTTAAGAAAGGAAAAGGAAGCCTGAAGGGAGCTAACTGAACAAACAACCATATATGATCCTAACAATTCCCTGAGAAAATAGCAGTTGATATTGAAGGTTGGGAAACTGACAAAACAAAATGAGAAGTTGAAACAAGAGGTTATAGAGTATCAATTTTTGGATAGGCACATTAAGGTAGAGAATGCATAATTGAAAGAATATAACCTAAGGTTACAGGATGTGCAAGAATAAGTCTCTACTAAACTCAACAAAGTTTTACGTTTGATCCAATAAACCAGGGTGATTAAGAAGGAACTTAGGAGCGAAGATTATGGTTTCAACATTCTATAGCCAGATAAATGATGTTCAGACAGGATGGAAGACGGTTCAGTTTTGCAAAGTTTTGTTTTGACATTTTTGCATGAGGACATGCAATGACTTAAGCATGGGGGAAATGTTGAGTCTCCATTTTGACACCTCTATTACCCTATATTATCCTTTGTCTGAGTCAATTTTACCTCTGACATGTGAATATGTTGTATATTATCTCCACAAACCTACCTTATGACCTTATCCATATGCATAAAGAGATAACCTATGTTAAAACATGATTTGTTTGATTTCTTGATTAAATTGTAATTAAATGTTTGATTATTATGCTCCTAATTAATTTGACTATTATTAAGAAGCTTCATGACAAGACATCACTTCATCTGGTACTACCGTTGATCCAACAGTGCAACACCCAACTGATCTATTTTGGTACTCCGCCTGATCTGGTACTCCGTCTGATCTAGTACTTCGCTTGATCTGGTACTCCTCTTGATCTGGTACTCCAATTGTTCTGGTACTCTGCGTTGATCAGGTACCAACTCTGCGCTATTCTAGTATTGTCTCTATGCCTATGCCAGTACCAACTCTTCTCCTATTTCGGTATCAACATTGCATTGGTTCGGTACCCAGATCTATCACTATGTTAGGCCGATACTAAACCCCTGTCTACAGGATTAACATTTTGAGCAAGTATTCCGGGGGAGGTTTCAAGAAATTAGTTGGATAGAAGAATCCTTGGATCGTTTGGAGATCACAATAGACTTCATTAATCATGCACTTTTTGTCATGAGGATGAAGTCCATTCCTTTAGATACGATGTGATTCACCAATTGTAATATTTTGTAAACAATTGATAATTATCCTCAGACCTTGGTTATAACGACTAACATTTTTTAAAAGAGATGTTGTGTAGATGATAGATAAGTAAGTAGATAATGATACACATTGTGATGTTGGGAAATGAAATGTTGAATCACTAATTCATTTGATTAATTGAAGGAATACGAACGCTATTTTGTGAAATTCATGGGTATGAGTAAAATTTTTTAGTTTGTAATTTCTTTAGAGGTACCTTGTTGGTTTGGCAAGGACCCACCACCCCAACCAAGGTAAGCCTCCCTGTACATGTCTTTGTGTGTCGTAAGTCAATTGTGTGAGTGTGAAAATATAATAGATTGTGTGTTTCAAATGATTTTAAGTGTATGAAATTATCTAAGTACAATAAAAATTTCTAAATAGATTTGGTTTTGGACCAGTGTGAATGAACAATTATGCATTAGACATAGTAGATAATTCTATTTCCATCTCTGCAGAGTGATATTTAGTTAACAACAGTTTGATAGATGTTTGGAACTGTTAAATAAGCAATTGTTATTGTTTTGAATTTATGAGTGTGTTGTCCTCAGTAGGCACAGGGACCATAAGACTTCATCTCTCACCTTCATGCTCCATGTAATGAATTCTTTCAATCATATTGATTGTCTCCTATATTGAAGAAGGTTTGATTATAATTGATTAGGTTATGATTGGTTTCCTTCCGAAAGTAATTAGAGTTAATTGTTAATTCCTTTTTCAATTGCTATAGGAAGCAAGGTCTCGGTTCATCTCTTCATTTCGTGAGCCTATAATGAACAGATGTGTTATCTAAGAAAGAACCTTTTCAATTGAGTGTTTGTTTGAGAGTTTTGTTATAAGATTTATCTTCTGAGTTTGAAGTTGTGTGAAGTATTTAGATATTCCAAAAACAGAGTGTTATGTTATTAATTATTCTTGATTGAGCTAGACACAAAAGACATATATAGGTTACCTGTTTTTAGCACATATGGTGTAAAAACTCTTTTGATTATGAATCCTAGATTGACATATAAATGAGTGCAATATACTAAGCATATATATACACCAACACCTGACTTAACAAGATACTAATGAAGATTGAATTAGATCTATTCCCACTCCTAATACTTTACTTATAATAATGGGGTTCTTATTAATCTTTATGTATTAATTTCTTATTTGAAATTACACTTAATCATTGCTTGAAATATTTATTGAGTAGAATATTATTTTCACTATGATGAATTGATGATTAAGTATGCTGATGATTATAGTCTTGAATAGTAGTGTATGATTGAATTAATGGGATTTATATACTTCCTTGTTCCTCAGAATAGTCGCTAGTCCTGAGACATTAAATGGTCAAAATCAATCGGATGAATCCTAGACTTAAGAGTTTCGTATGTGTCTTGGAGGCCCTAACCATGCAAGATAGGTTGGGTGGGTAGTTTCCTTATGTTATCATTTTGAGATATGATTGATTGAATAATAGTGATGTTTCTTTCTATTGAATGTGATGAAATTGATTGAGTAGTTATTAATTTATGTTGAGACGAATGTTACTTGTACTAACGATTGTTTCAAAAAAAAAAAATTACCTATTTTTACCTCACTAATTGTTGTTGTAATGGAGGAGACATTACATATGGTATCAGAGGAGGTTCAAACCTGCAACATTGGATAGTTACGCCTTGCACTGTGTTAAACAAATGATTAAAAATTATTACTAATCAAAATTTGAATATTGTCCATGTCGGTAATCATGGTTAGAGGACATTGGATGAGTAAACATCATCGTGCGGGGATACAAGGTATGCCTCCTCTGAGTGTATCCACGCTATAGGAATATAATCCTCATGAATATGACCAGACTATTGATGATGAGAAAGTCGTTGTGGGAGATGTGGTTGGTTTGATGAGATTCTTTCATAGGATGTTGGAGGCTTTGATTAACCAACCAGATAGAGATGAGGACAAGGCACCTGTACCCAATAGGGTTCATGGTGTGGTCTAGCTGGTATTGGTATCATTCACAAATAATTCAAGAAGGTGGAGTTTCCTAAGTTTATGGGTTCCAAAGATGGCTCAGCCTCCGAGGCATGGTTGGAGAACATGGCGAAGTGCTTCACACTTCATGACTACACCTCCAACATAAAATTTCAGATGGTGGTATTTCAGCTGAAGAGTAGTGATCTTCTATGGTGGAAGATGCTCCTACCTCAATTAAACATGGTCGTCGAATACATGTCATGGGAATTGTTCGAGGAATGGTTCTGGGAAAGGTATTTGTCAGAGGAATTAAATGAGCACCATCTCAATGAGTTCAACGCCTTACGACAGGGTGGTCATACGGTGCGAGAGTATGAGGCCAGATTCATGGAGCTGCTTAGGTATTCTCCACATATTAACACGGAGAAGCTAAAGGTAAACAAGTTTGTGTTCCACCTTAACTTCAACATTCATTCAAAGGTAAGGATATTAATGACGTAGAAATTGCACGAGACAGTACAGAAATCCCTCATAACTAAGTAAGAGATCAATAGCGGGGGTCAGGGAAGGGCTCCTTCAAGACAGACTAGACAAACGAGATCAGCAGCAACATCGCTTGTACCAACATCATTTTAGGCATGTTCAACAAAATAGACCAGGATCTCTGATTGGTAGGCCAACAACTTCTACTTCAAGGACCAAGAGTACTGGACCGAAGACCAGATGTCGGACATGTGGAGAGACAAATTACTAGCGAGACTATTCAGTTGAGAAGGACAGAGTAGTCATATCAACAAGGCACAATACTATTGGAGATCTAGGAAATGCCCACAGGATTCATGCCGTAGTGAACAACCACCATGTCGAACACCAGTCCACTGTGCTCAAGAGATTAGGTATGATCGTCGATCAAAACTTTAGTATTTTGATAGATCTAGGTGCTATAGAGGTCTTTATTTCTAGTGCAGTACTAAGGAGAATTAAGGTAAAGGAACTTGAGTAGGAAAAGTTTAGATACGTATAAATGACTTTGAGTGCCAAACAGAAGATTGGAGGAAAATTTACAGACTATAGCATTAACTTGGGATATTTTGTAATGAAGTCCAACCTGTATGTCACGATCTTAGGATCTCATGACATAGTAACTGGTATGGACTGGGTGGAATCGCATGATTAGATACTTAAGTGTGAATGAAACTATAATTTTGACAGATGATTTGGGGAAGAATAAGATGATTGAAGAATGAAACCAAGTAGTGACCTTGAGATTTATATTCTTCCCTATAGCTACATAAGAGTATGTGCAAGGGATGTAATTTATATGCAATCTTAGCGCTAAATGAAAATGATGAAGCGTAAGGATTAGAAAACCTTTTAGTAGTACGAGAATGTGCAAACGTATTTACAGAAGAGTTACCAGGTTTGTTTCCCAAAAGAGAGTTGGAGTTTACAATCGACTTGAAACCTGGAAATGAATCGTTAGCAGGAATTCTATATCGGATTTCAACACTTGATTTACATAAGTTAAAAATTAAATTGAGGGAATTATTGGACTTGGGACTTATATGTCCAAGTGTGTCACCTTTGGGTGTGCGATTTAATTTCATGAGAAATAAGGATGGATCATGGAGGCCTTGTATTGGCTACCATCAATTGAACAAAGAGACGATCAAGAACCAGTATAAGTTTCCAATAAAAGATGATTTGTTTGATCATATGAAGGGAGTGAATTTGTTTTCAAAGATTGCCTTGAGATAAGAATATCACGAGCTACGAATTAAAGAGGAATATATTCCTAAAACTGCACTTAAGACAAGGCTTGGACACTATGAGTTTACAGTTCTATCATTTGGACTGACAAATGTCTCGAGGGTATTCATGAGCTTGATGAATGGGGTGTTCCATGAATACTTGGACAAGTTGTTCCAGTATTTATTGATGACATATTGATTTATTCTCAGACGAAAGAGGAATATGACAAACATTTAATATTGGTACTACAGTGTCTACGAGAAAACAATTTTTACGAGAAGCTATCGAAATGTTATTTTACCAATCAAAGATTCATTACTTGGGACATATCATATGTGGCCAAGGTATTGTTGTGGATCTAGAGAAAGTAGGGACTATTATGGAATGTCCTACATAGAAAAAAGCACAAGAAGTATGAAACTTTATGGGTTTAAAGGGATATCACTGATGGTGTGTCGAAGTTTTTTCGAAGATAGCAAATGTGATCATAGAATTGCAGAAGAAAAAAAAGAAGTTTGTATGGACTGAGAAATGTGCAGAAGAATTTCAAAGGCTCGAACAATTGTTGATGACAACACCGATACTAAAAGTCCCTAACATGGACAAAGAATTATTAGTGTGCATGGACACATCCATGGAAGGAATAAGCGGAGTGTTGATGCAAGTTGGTCGAGTGATCACTTACATTTCAAGGAAATTGAGAAATAATGAGGAGAAATATGCAACGCGTGACTTGGAGTTATTGGAAATTGTATATTCCTTGAGAGTCTGGAGACACTATCTTATTGGATGAAATTTATAATTAAAGATAAATCATTGTGGATTGCAACACATATTTACGCAGAGTGACTTGAACACACAACAAGGGTGTTAATCAGAATTAATTAGCGAATACAATTTTGAGATTACTTACATTAAATTAACGATATTGAGTCGAACACCACACACATTATCGGTAATACCTCTTAAGATGAATCTTCGAGAAAATATTCTAACTATACATATTGACGATGACTGGTATAAAAGGGGTTAAGGAAAATATTGGACAAGATACCATGATGGTACTGAAATTCGAAGGCTATTATTTAGACTACAATGGATTGTTAAGATTTAATGGAATTATTTACGTACCTCCTAACGATGAATTGAGAAATTTTATTTTCATTGAATCTCATAGAGAAGTGTACAAGGATCATACGGGAGTCATGAATATGAACGAAGACCTTAAGCCTTCGTTCTTTTAGAAGGGAATGAAAGAAGACATAGTTAGTTACATGGCCAGATGTCTAGAATGTCAGCAAGTGAAATTCAAACATAAACATCCAACAGGATTATTACAACCACACGTTATTTTGGAATCGAAATGGGAAGTCATTTCGATGGACATTATTATTGGATTTCCACCAACGACAAGGAGACATGACTCAATTTTCATGGTAGTAAACACTATGACGAAGAGTGTGAACTCTATTCCTGTATGTACAACATATCAGGTGCCATACATAGATATATTTTTTGTCAACGATATTGTAAGGTTACATGGTACACCAAAAAGGATCATATCCTATCGAGGGTCGGTATTTACAAGATTATTTTGCACTAGTTACTAAGAGGCCTTGGGAACTATTGAAAAGTCAACAAGAAACATGTGTCTAATTTACTTTTCCCTTAAATAAATTGGACAACAAATATCAATCTACTATCTCATAATTACTTGAAATAATTAACTGAAATGGAAAATCAGTTAACTATGGGAAATTCAAGTTCAATGGTTGCCTGGTAAGACATGGAGGTGACTTGAAGTTGTAATAGAGTTATAAGTGTACTTATGTGAGTTGTGAAGTAGTTTAACTTAGTTAAGTGAGTTAAGCCCAGTTGTATTAGTTGTAACTAAACTTGCACTAGTGAGAGTTCAGTCAATTAATTATTAATTAATTCACAATCAGTGACCTCACATGCAACTAAAGATTTACCACTATTAACTACATGCATGTCAGATCCAGTTGAGACCTAGTTGAGATAACAGGTGAAAGGGACAATTTGGCTATTAGTTGTGATTTGAGTCAAGTGCACTCATGCAATCACACATGCATTGGATATGCTCATGAGAATGTGCAAACTAGGGAATTCGAATTCATTGTGAGAATTCTAATTGCAGGGATTGTGCAGAGGAGGCAGGTTGTTTTGGAGATAGAAATTGGCACATGTATTTATTGAGTTTTGTATGACACCGTGAGACGATTGTATTGTACTGATAGCTATTGGATTAGAGTTTTGTATGAGATTGTTTCATGATCCATGATATACATAATATATGATAGTGGGGTTTTTAGCTTTACGTTTTCCCCGAAAAACTTCTGTGTTATGTGTTCTTGATATTTCACTTTGTGATCGTGGTTTAATTTTCGCAAGATTATTAGTAGAAGCGATTTTGTATTTAACAGTGGCATATAATTGTTAGATTAGGATAATCACAGGAAATACTTAATTTGTATTGAAATTTCTACATGGTATTAGAGCCACAGAGCCACGGAAGTGAGGTGCGAAAATAATAGTATTCTCGCAGGTCCCGTCTCTAGCAGGGTGTGAACCTTAGTACTGAAAAATTTGCACATTTCTAGGAGTATAAATTCTCGCACCCTACTCAAAGGAAAGGTGTGAACTTCATTAATATTCTTGTAGGCTACTCAAAGGAGAGGTGTGAACCTCCCTCACCCCACTGTGCATTACAGTGCGAACTTCCTTGTGATTTTCGTAGGCTATACACTGGTAGGGTGTGAACTTTCCTCAAGATGCTCTTAGGTGGGGTGCGAACATCCCAGGGAAATAAGGATTGCAACAGTTGAGTTTGTGGTTGGATAAAATTTGAATTTGCAGAAGGAATTTCTTGGTGCGATAGTTGATTCAAGATCGAAATGGCTTTCAATGGCTTGAGGTTGGAGTATGCACTCGAGGGAAGCTTGAACTACATTGCTTGGAAGGTCAGGATGGAGTCAGTACTCGAAGACAATGTCTTAAAGGAATACATTGAAAAAGATGTTCCTAAGCCAGATGCGACAGACACTGCAAATCTTGATGCATGGAAAAAGAAAGTGGAAAAGGCAAGGAGGATTTTTTTGGAGGGAGTACGAGACCACATTGTCTCAAGTCTCCATGGGAAAGCCATACCACATGCAATGTGAAAGGTTTTGACGGATCTGTTCCAAAATAGCAGTGACCATAGGAAATTGGCGCTCAAAGCTAAACTCAGGAAGAACAAGATGGTTGTTGGAGCTACAACTGGTGAGGCTCTTGTCTTCCAATTTGAACTTGACTTCTCTTTGATCACATGCATGGA
>JASDQU011455152.1:58115-76606 GCA_032191745.1 Picea mariana
TAGCAGTGACCATAGGAAATTGGCGCTCAAAGCTAAACTCAGGAAGAACAAGATGGTTGTTGGAGCTACAACTGGTGAGGCTCTTGTCTTCCAATTTGAACTTGACTTCTCTTTGATCACATGCATGGATTCAAGTGCATCGGGATTGGTGTGGTATTTGGATAGTGGCGCTTCCTACCACATGATGGGAGATAAAGAGTCTTGCAGTGACTTGGAGGAGAAAGATCTCAGAATGCATATAGAGATGGGCAATGATGGATGATATAGTGTGACTGGTATTGGTACCATTACCTTTCAAAGGGAGTCAGGTAAACCATTTCAATTGAAAAATGTTATGCATGTTCCAGGTCTGAAGAAAAACCTAGTCTCAGTCGCAATGTTGGAGGACAGAGGCTATGACATTGTCTTTAGTGGTGGAAAATATTTTATGTGACATAAAGCAATGGGTCAAGTCAAGAAGATAGGGATTCGATTTAAGAATATCTACATGCTGGAGGTAGATGGTTCTGGTGCCATGGTGGGCAAGGCAGAAAAAGTGGTGAGCCGAGACGAGGGTGAATTATGGCACAGGAGATTAGGCCATCTTCATCATGGAGCCTTGAAGATCATGCAACAAATATGTACTGGAATTCCAATGGGAATACTTGCTCAGTTAGATCAGCTCAATGGGTGCACCCTGGGGAAGTATGTAAAGTCCACCTTTCATGAAAAGGAGAACCGTGCTTCGGTGATCCTTGAGAGAATTCACACAGACATGTGTGGACCATTCTCGGTTGCTTCAACAACAAAACATAGGTATTATGCTATTTTGTTTTATGACTTTTATCGTAAATGTTGGATATTCTTCATCCAGAAGAAGGATCAAACATTCTCAAAGTTCTGTAAGTTTAAAGCATTGGTGGAGAAAGAGTTGGGGAAGCAAGTGAAGGATCTAAGGAGTGATAATGGTGGAGAATACATCTCTAACGAATTCAAAGAATTCTGCAACAAAGAAGGAATTCGAAGAGAACTCATAGTGACTTATAACCCACAGCAAAATGGGGTCATGAGGAGAAAGAACAGAACGATTGTGGGTGTTGCATGAGTGATGTTGCATGATCAGGGCCTACCAATGCATTTTTGGGCAGAAGCATGAAATACTGCGGTTTATATGCAAAACCATTGTCCTCATAGAATACTTGGCATGAGTACACCTGAAGAAGATTTCACTGGTAAGAAACCTGATGTTTCTCATTTAAAAATTTTTGGCTCATCTGTTTTTGTGCATGTGAACAAGGATGCTAGGAAGAAGCTGAAACCGACTGCTGAATTTGGGATATTTATGGGGTACATAGAAACACCCCATAATTATTGTGTGTATTTGTCGAACAATAAGATGACTGTTATGCGACGGGATATAAAATTCGATGAGGGGAAAGCCATGCGGTTGTCACTTGAGAGGGAGCTAGACTTGCATGCAGAAGAGGAACTGTTGGTTCCTAAGGATGAGTCTCAAGATGTGGATAAGCCACATGAGGAGGTTCATGGAGTGGAGGAAACCACTCATGCAAATCCATCCATCAGAAATGGCAAAAAGAACACCATAGAAGCTGACAAATTGAGACTACATGTTGCACAGAATGTAGGAGCCCCTACTTCACAGCGTAGATAGAGACAGTCTCCTGATGGATTTACTGGATACATGGATCTCATGAGAAAATGTATTGTGACTGAACCATATTCCTTTCAGGAAGCAGTGCAGGATCCCACTTGGGTTGATGCTATGGTAGAGGAGTATGACTCCATTGTCAATAACAGTGCATGGGAAATTGTCCCAAGACCGGTCAACAAATCAGTGGTAGGTTCGAGATGGATCTACAAGGTAAAGCAAGTTGTTGATGGGAGTGTGGAGAAATACAAGGCTAGGTTTGTGGCCTGAGGCTTATCACAGATCGAGGGGATAGATTATGATGAGACCTTTGCACCTGTCGTAAGGTACTCTTCCATAAGATCCATCCTTGCACTCTCAGTGAAGATGGGATGGCGCATTCATCAAATGGATGTAAAAACTATATTCCTCAATGGGATCATTGAGGAAGAAGTGTACATTGAGTATCCATAATGTTTTGAGACCTTTTACAAGGAGTCACATGTGTGTAGACTCAAGAGAGCATTGTATGGGTTGAAGCAAGAACCCCATGACTGGTACACTCAAATACACAGCTATTTCACCGGATTGGTCTTCACCAAAAGTGAAGTGGATGCAAACCTATACCAAATTTTGGTGGAGGGTAATATCTTAATCATTGTTCTTTATGTTGATGATTTGATACTGACTGGTGATGAGCAGATGATACACTCATGCAATGATGACCTTGTAAAGGATTTTGAGATGAAGGATTTGGGCCTTCTTCATTATTTCCTTGGATTGGAAATATGGCAGCGAGATGGTGAACTTTTTGTGTCTCAAGGCAAGTATGCAAGGGAGATACTAGGTAAGTTTCACATGGAAGGCTGCAAGCCCATGGATACTCCTCTTCTAGAAAACTGGAGGAAAGAGGATGCTACTTCTGGAGAGGTAGTGGATGCTACTGTCTATCGATAGTTAATAGGTTCACTAATGTATTTAGTGAACACGAGACCAAACATTTTCTATGTGGTTAACCAGCTAAGTCAAGCGATGGTTAAAGCCTACCAAACTCTTTTGGAAGGTGGGTAAGCATGTCTTGATATATTTGAAGGGCACATCTGAGTATGGATTATGGTACAGACAGACGGATGAGGTGAAGTTGCATGGCTTCACAGATACAGATTGGGCGGGAAGCCCAACGGACAGAAAGAGCACATCAGGGGGGATCTTTAGTATCATATCTACTGTTGTTTCTTGGTACAGCAGGAAACAAAGATATGTGGCACTTAGTTCAGCGGAAGCGAAATACATGGCAGCTAGTCAAGCTGCATGTGAGGCTATCTGGATGAGAAAGATATTGGTTGGTTTGTTTGGTTCTCATTTAGATCCGACAGTGATTTATTGTGATAATTAGAGTTGCATTAAACTCTCGATTAATCTTATGTTTCATGATAGATCTAAGCATATAGATATCTGGTATCATCATCTCATAGATTGTGTGTAGCGGAAGATCATGTTGATTTAATACATTCCTATGAAAGATCAGGATGTAGACATTCTGACAAAGGTGCTCACTAGGAGAAAATTTGAATATCATAGAGACAGGATTGGGGTGAAGGATAATCCCTTTCTTGTTGAGAGGGAGTGTTGCAAAGTCAACAAGAAACATGTGTCTAATTTACTTTTCCCTTAAATAAATTGGACAATAAATATCAATCTATTATCTCATAATTACTTGAAATAATTAACTGAAATGGCAAATCAATTAACTATGGGAAATTTGAGTTCAATGGTTGGTTGGTAAGACATGGAGGTGACTTGAAGTTGTAACAGAGTTATAAGTGTAGTTATGTCAGTTGTGAAGTAGTTTAACTCAGTTAAGTGAGTTAATCCCAGTTGTACTAGTTGTAACTAAACTTGCAGTAGTGAGAGTTCAGTGAATTAATTATTAACTAATTCACAATCAGTGATCTCACATGCAACTGAAGATTTACCATTGATAACTACATGCATGTCAGATCCAGTGGAGACCTAGATGAGATAACAGGTGAAAGGGACAGTTTGGATATTAGTTGTGATTTGAGTGAAGTGCACTCATGCAATCACACATGCAGTGGATATGTTCATGATCATGTGCAAACTAGGCAATTCGAATTCATTGTGAGAATTCTAATTGTAGGGATTGTGTAGAGGAGGCAAGTTGTTTTGGAGACAGAAATTGGCACATGTATTTGCTGAGTTTTGTATAATAGTGTGAGATGATTGTATTGTACTGAGAGCTCTTGGATTAGAGTTTTGTATGAGATTGTTTCATGATCCATGATATACATAATATATGATAGTGGGGTTTTTAGCTTTACGTTTTCCCGGTAAAACTTTTGTGTTATGTGTTCTTGATATTTCACTTTGTGATCGTGGTTTAATTTCCACAATATTATTACTAGAAGTGATTATGCATTTAATAGTGGCATATAATTGTTAGACCAGGAGAATCGCAAGAAATAAGTTTAATTTTTATTGAAATTTCTACGGGAACACAACTAAAGTTTAGCATATATTATCACACAGAGATAGAGATAAAAACAAAAATAATGAACCATATTTGGAAGATATGTTGTGTATGTATGTAATGGACCAATGAAAATGTTGGGAAGAATTCTTTCCACTGATAGATTTTGCATACCCTAACAGTTACCAGAGTATGACTAAAATGGCATCTTTGAGTTTCTTTACGGGAGACCATGTTGGACGTCATTGAGTTTGGGATCAACTTGAGGATAAGGTCCTAGTAGAACCGAAAGTGATCCAAGAAATAGAAGGATAAATGCAATCATTAAGACAAAGGATTAAGGAAGCACAATATCAACAGAAGAGTTATGTTGATATACATCATGTTGATCGCTATTATGAAGTTGGAGCAATTTTTTCTTGCAGATAGACCACAAAAGAGATCGATAAGGTTGTGGAAAGGAAAGTATATATGGCTTATCAACTAGCCTTGCCTGATTATTTGAGGCGTAGGAATGATATATTCCATGTATCTTATTTGAGACATTGTATTAGTCATCCTGCACATATCTTTGCAAATGAGTTCTTTTCAGGTGGCGGACGAGGGTGCTCTCATGGCAGAGCCAATCTGCATTTTGTACCATCGCATTCAACAACTACAATGAATAGTCGATCAGGTCAAGGTCTAGTGGGACAATTATAGTCCACATTTGGCTACCTAGGAGGACGTGTATGATATGCATCAATAGTTTCCTTACTTGTTTGATATAGTATACATATAGATCTTGTCAGATACTTTTAGTTACTGCATTTTATATACTATACAACTTCAGGATGAAGTTTAAAAAAAGAGGGGGTGTATGTAACATCCCTCTCTACTGAGCACATGTTATCGACTTATTATTTAAAGACACTTGCGTGCAAGTGATCCAATTATAGTACATTGTTATTTGTTCCACTATGAATTTTACATGATGATGTTGATGGGTTGTGATTTATTGTTACTTGATATATGTATTGACATATGCTATTGACAAGTTTACCTAAGTTTTGTAGAACACATGACAGATTATAGATGTTGATGGAATCAATGGACCTCCTTGGACTCCAAATTGACTCAGGTAGTGGATTGTATTGGTTTGATTATTTTATTTATGAATATGTGACATATACTTGATTATAGTAAGATTTTGTATATGGATCATTGAAAACATTTCATCGATGGATGAAGGCTGATGAATTCTTGCTAAATTGACTCACATAAGGAGTAAAGGGGCCATCCAAAGAAAACCAGACATTGAGGGATAGGTGTGGAAAAGTCCCTCTCACAGCCTACTAGCACGCCCCCCATGGATGAAGTTTAAAAAAAGAGGCGGTGTATGTAACATGTCGCTCTACTGAGCACATGTTATCGACTTATTCTTTGAGGACACTTGTGTGCAAGTGATCCGATTTTAGTACAATGTTAATACTTTGACAATGAATTTTACATGAGGATGTTGATGGGTTGTGATTTATTGTTACTTGATATATGTATTGACATATGCTATTGACTAGTTTACCTGAGTGTGAAGAACATGTGACAAATTATAGATGGTGATGGCATCAATGGACCTCCTTGGACTCCATATTGACTCAGGTAGTGGATTGTATTGGTTTGATTATTTTATTTATGAATATGTGACATATTCTTGATTATAGTAAGATTTTGTATATGGATCATTGGCAATGTTTCATCGATGGATGTAGGCTGATGAATGCTTACTAATTTGAATAACATAAGGAGTAAAGGTTCCATCCAAAGTAAACCATACATTGAGAGAGAGGTGTAGCAGAGTCCTTGTCACAGCCTATTTGCACTCCCCCTCTGGATTGAATTGCAGGTTAATGATTACCTACTTCGATAGGTCCACGATGTCATAAGGGAAGACTGAGACTGAGATAGTCGCTCACAAATATTTCTAAGGGGCGCACAATAAGGCAGAGTCCTTATTCCTTAGAAGCCCTTATTCTTTCACAAGGTCAACCGAGTGGAGTGTTGACTCCAAGGGTTGGACGAACTACAAAAAATAGTCAAAAGGAGAGTGACACCATTGGAGCATGGGAGTGTGTCTTGAAGGGAACATCACATAATTTAAAAAGAAACTTGAGTCAATGAATCTAGGTGGCCTAGAAAACAATGAATTGATTTGACATTGTCGGATTTAAAATAATTAATTAATGAGTAATTTTATTAATTATAAATCCCCATAAAAGTCTAAGCCTATTATAAGACAAAGCCTATGTCTAAGTTTAGTTAGGGGACTAAAATAAAATGTTAAATAAAATAAAATATTAGAGATAAATCAATCTAAAGAAAAAGTGAGATAAATCTAAAGATTTGATATAATGCACATGTGTGCAAGAAAATACAAAAATGGAATTTGAAAATAAGAAAGGAATAAAGCATGAGAGAATAGGTGTACACATAGAATGGTATCTAGAATTTAGCTACCACTAGTCTAACTAGAAGAAGACTCTTATTTTATATCTAACTCGGATTTAGTAAGGAGTCAGTCATTAAATGAGAATCCGAGGAATAAAGAGACAACTAGGAGTGATTTAAGGAACGCATTTGGGAAATGTGAGGGAAATGGACTTTTAATTAAAATAAAATATGTAATTACTTATGAAACTTGGGGAGAGGATGAATAATCCTAATTTATTTAATTAAAAATATAATTAATTGTGCATGTGAATATGTGTTAGTGATGAAATTCCTATAAAGAAAATGGTTTAGATGGGAAAGGGATGACACTGGTTATTTGTAAAGTTATGCTGCCAAAATCATTTGATTGGTTTTTATTGTGAGAGTTGGGATACCAAGATTGATATAGAGTGGTGGCTCTACCTTGCAAGGAAAACATGGAGCTAGAGTATTTCTGCTTTGTGTGTTCTTGGCCCCTTTGCATCTCGGGGGGATAAGGGGGAAGAAGAGTACCCCTAGCATTGGCTGGGAGGTATCAGTGAAGTCTCAACAATTATAAAGTGGGAGAAAGGGAGGAGAGTGTTTTTTTGAAGGACATCCTCAATCATTCACACTCAATTGTCACAGTATTTTATTGTTGGATATTTATTGTAACAGAAACTATATTTTGAATTTTGATTGCTTGTAAAGAAGTCGATTTGATTTGTGGTATGTTTTATTTTCCTGCATATATATGATCATGTTGTATAGAAATGGAAGTGTTATTATGTTGCAATTTAATAATCTCTTGATGCAATACACTATCAAATGAAGATTCATTGTTGATTTTTATTAAGTATTTGGTAATTCACTTGTTATCTGGTTCTTTCATTTTTAACCCTTTGAACTTATGGTTGTGGCCAGTGTTTTTTATAGTCCTGACTTATATTCTATTTATTCGTTGAATTGTTGGTACATCCAATATTTAATTCTATTATGTTCTCAATTTTGTTTAGCATTCTTTGAACAAAAAATTATATAGTCTAGTCAAGTATTTTATACATCGAGTCTAACTTTGCCATAATTGTTGCAAGCTTCTTTTCTTTCTAATCATTTGTCTTAGTCTTGTACTCTGATGCGGCTCTAGAACTCAATTTGTACGAACTGATCGAGAACCTTCACATTTGAAAAGAAAAAAAAAAAGTGTTGCTCACTATGGAATATAGAAGGCCTGGGATTTAGTTGTGCAGAGTCCTTGCAAAGCATCCCTAATATTTCTGAAGATTGACCATTAAAAGAATATATATGTTAATATTAATCGAGAAGGAATTTGGGGTTACTGCTAATAAAATCGATTTTTGAAATGTCTGTAACAGTTCAAAATTATTTTAGTGTTAGGCTAGAGTTGATGTATTCTTGAAATATTTGCTCATCAGGAAAGGAACTTTGGAATATAGTTGGTTCAGTTACCTTCGTAGAACCAACAAATGAATTGTTGTCTATAGATTGAAGCTTTTGTCCTAGAATTTAACTGATTCACTATTAAAGTAAATTAATCTTGTGAGGTCGTTAGCATTGAACCGCTAGAAAATTCATTTGCAAATCCAAGTCATTATTAAATTAAATCCACTGCACATTAAAATCGTAAGTACTAGTGTTTAAATTTGATTGATGTCTCTTGTATTTTGTAGTCTAATTTTTACCATTTTGTTAGAATTCTAATTAGGAATTAAATTGGGGCTACAAACATTAATAGACTTACCTGTGTGCCTATGTACTTATTTATTGTCCTTTATTTAAGGCTTAACCATTTCCGAAATCCTTTCACTTCATGTAAATTTTAAATTCAAATTTACCAGTAATTTAGTTTTGTTTTAAGGTCCGAAACGAGTGCCAGATTGGGTGTCGAATCAAGTGTCGTATCAAGTGCAAGATTAAGTTCCGTGTTGAAATTTACCACTTGAAATTAACATCGTTATTTAACCTTTACCTATTTGTTTTCCCATTTCCAGTTAATTGTTTTGTATTGATTTCCCACCTTTTAAAAACAATAGTAACATTCATAGAGTTAACACCAATAAGGGTGAGTTTTGAAATTGTTGATTGTATTGACATATAAACCTTCACTCACCTCTTACCTGTCTCCGTCACTTCTTGACAAATCCTACATTAATTATTTTCCCTTTCTCTAAATCTATACAATTAATAAAAATTATTTTTGTTGCCCTTGAAATTAATTTAAATTATCAAAAATTAAGTGTCAGATGGAGGGCCAAATTAAGTGTTGGGTGGAGGAACATATTAAGTGTTGGATGGAGGACCGAATTAAGTTTCAAATGGAGGATTGGATTAAGTGTCGAATGGAGGGCCGGATTGAGGTCTGGAAGGAATTTCATATTTTTCTGCACACCAGATCAAGGGCTGGGATAGACTCTGGAACTCCTTATATGTTTCCTTACTAAGAATATGTGATTTAGCCTCTGAATATTAATTATTTATGGTCAATTAATATTTTTCTTCCTAAACTTTTAACGGATTTATAAGTTATCATGTCAGTTATTTATTTATGGTTTAATAAGACTTTGATTTTCTTAACTCTTATATGGATTGTAAATTAGTATTGATTTATTTATATATTGTTAAAGGAATTGGGTCTCTCTTTATTCTTTTAAATGGATACGTAGGGTAGTTGAATTCATTCATTTACTTATTATGGTTGGTCTTCCCTTAACTCCTTTAATGAATTCTTAAGATAGAAATTGGATCCTTATATATGGTTGAAATAAGATTGGTTCTTCCTCAATACCGTTGAATGGAATTGTAAGTTGACATTGGATTCTTATATTATTGTTGGGTCTTATTTTAGTTCTTTTATTTGGTTTATAAGTCAACTTTGGGTTCTTCATTTTATTGTTTAAATAAAACTTGATCTTCTTTAAATTATCCTTATATGTGGATATGGAAGATAGCATATAATTTATCTTATATAATTTTTAAATTATGGGTTTGAAATTCTTAAAATTCTTGCAATGGAAATGTAAGGTAGTCCTGGAATCCTTCCATATTGTTTGTTATGATTGAACCTCTTTGTTCTTTTAAAATGGATATGCAAGCAATAGAATCCTTATTAAGTGTTAATTATGATTGACCTCTTATAGTTAAAGAGGATACTTAAAGTGGTATTGAATTCCATATGTGGTGCTTAAGGAAGACATTACATATTCTTATGGGATTTTATGATTTGAAGTGTAACTTCTATCTGAAGTGCCTATTAAGATATATCATGCTAGTAAGGTACATGGTTGAGTTACATAGAAGTTGTATTAATTGCAAATAGTGAAAACTTAATTGATTCTTAACCTAGACTAAGCCTAACTTGACAAGATACTAATGAATATTGAATTAGATCTTTTCCCACTCCTAAGATTGTACTTATACTAATGGGGTTCTTATTAATCTTTATGTATTAATTTCTTATTCAAAATTAGACTTAAGCATTGCTTGAAAGATTTATTAAGTAGAGTAGATAATTATTTTCACTATGATGAATTGATGATTAAGTCGAGACGCATGTTATTAATTTATTGAGTAGTTATTAATTTATGTCAAGATGCATGTTATTTGTATTAACAATTGCTTCAAAAAAACAAAATTACCTATTTTTACATCACTAATTGTTGTCGTAACAGAGGAGACATTATAGGGGATCTCATCATTTCTCTCAATAGAACAATATGGATCTGGTGAACAACCCCAAATTTTGTCAATGTTAACACAAGTTGAGGAAATGTTAATAGCATGAGTGAATCCAATATTACAGGTAACACATGCACACAATGGTGAATATAAATATAGCAGTCACACAATTAGCTTCCCGCAAAATGTTAATTATATCACTAAAAATATTCCCCATGGAATTGAAGATATTGACATTTTATTTGTGAGAAGAGAAGAAACTCAATCAAAACACTATGGTTGTATTGTTAGTAGATAACGTCTAATGAATTAATTTCATTACAAAGTTAAAATGGATGGATATTATCGAGATGTTGAAATAGACTTCCACTTAGTCATATCTCTTCCAGATGAAGTAACAGATGTCTCTGATATAATACACTATATCAAATCAGACATAGATAAATCAAAATAAAACGATGTATAAATTGAAGAAATTCAACAAGATCAATTAGAATCTCATCCTGCCTCCTTTACAATCAGATTATCAAATGCATGACGAGAATTGAAAGAAATTAGAATTTTTGTTCAAAATGATAATTATTTATCTGATCTGCAAATGGAATGGACGAAAATTTGGTTGTCACCAATTAATGAATATAACACAAAAGGATTGTTTGAAAGGGATTTTCCAGCATTGTTTCCAAGAGGAAATGTATATTGGTTTCAACCACGTCTTGTAACTATTTGACTACATAAATATACATTGCACCTATTTAGGTATCGTGATCAAAGATTTGGTAAACATTGAAGATTTCATAATTTTATTTTGAATATGATGAAGAGGCATCGAAGCTAAGGAACATTAGATGTGTTTGTAAAAAAATATATAAAATATGGGATACCTACTACAATAAAGGATTTGTGTAAATAATTAAATTACTAAATTGGTTGAAAGGTTGATGTGGTATGGTGAAAATATTCGATGGACAAAGGCATATTGGAATATGTGTCGTAGTGCACTCACTGACATGATAAACCAACTTGGTTGTCCAAATTTTTTCTTCACACTAAGTGCAGTTGAAACAAAGTGGCCAAACCTGCATAAGGTCATGTCTGGTAATGAACCTGTTAATCTACGAAATCAACAATGATGGATAATTGATAACATTATCAAATATCCACATATTGTTTTGATATATATTCACCAACACTTTAACATTTTTCGTGATGAAATTATTATAAAATATATCCAAACTAAGGATGACTCGTCCATGTATGTACTTTGAAAACTTAAATTTTAATTAATGAAATCAATATAATATTTATGCATTGCTACCACAATTATATCTTGCCTATCAATTTTAGAGGTATGAATTGAAACACAAAGGATCAACACATATCCATGGATTTTTGTGGTTATAAGGTGCTCCAAACATAGATAAGTTGGATTGGAATGATGAAGCAAGAGTAAATGTTGTGAAACAATATTTTGACAAATATCTTACGGCATAAAATCCTAATGACATTCACCATCGAAATAAATTTGTTCGTCGATCTTTTAATCATGACCCCTTCTTACTAGACAGTTCTGCAATATGTAGTATATATCCTCTTCATGATTATGAACAATTATATAATTGAGTACAATGGCATACAAGATTTGTTTTCAACTCGTTCTTACATAAAAAAAGGATTATTCTTACAAATTCCGTTGCAATTCCCCTTGGGAACTTCGAGATGAATAAAAAATTTCTATAAATGAAAAAATACAAAACAAATATGAAGTTGCATGTAATGATGATAGGTTGAAAGGTCATAATATAGGCTTTATTTCAATGTGGCGTACTAACATTGATTTCCAATTGGTATTTTCACATTATGTATTGTTGAAGTACATTGCAAAATATGCTTCCAAAGATGAAATAAGATCAAAGAGCTATCAAGATATGCTGAAAAGAATTTCAAATATTGTTGACTCAGAAAATCATGCTATATGTTGATACAAAAAATTCATCATTGAAAAATTGTATATAAAGACATTAGAGCACAAGAAACATGTCACATGTTATTAAAACTCCCTCTTTCACTATGTAGTCATTAGTTTTTTACTTCAATGTTGGTAGGAAAGTCTTCAAAAAAGTTTCATTGAATATTGAACGTGATCAATTTTCCACAAACTATGGTTTCATTGAAATATATCAAGGGAGACCTACATTTGTGAAAGATTTGTCTCTCATAAACACTACATTATCATAGACATTGAACCCTTGACGCAAGAAAGAACAATGGAATCCTAGAAAAAATGTTGCAATAATTCGAGTTTGACTCAATTTGTAACTATTCCTAATGAAAATTCATATAACTATGAAACATTATGTCAAAGTGAATAACTGTTATATAAACCATTCAAAAACATTCTTATTGATATAGGTATTGATAAAGAAATTATTATTTTGAATTGGAATAATTTGAGATATCGACCTTGGCATGTTCAATGAACATAATAAAAAACATAAAGTGTTGAAGAAGATAATGATACAAATGAAGATGAAATCAATCCTTTTGACGATATGAATGAATGGAAAATATTATCTTGCATTATTCCTCCTAATTCTACTCAAGTGTCTGACATCAACACTCTCGGTCAAATAGACTTTGACTTGAATCATTTGTAGGATAATAGTACGAGTTCAAATGATGCAATAGAATAAGAAAATAATTTCATTCAAAATGCATGATCGAGTGGAGTGAGAAAAAATCAGTCTACTTCCAAATGAACATCTTCATTTTCATTTTCTGAAAAGAAACAACTTTTCTTTCAAATTATTATTCAACATTTCAATGATGCAAATATTGAACATCCACAAAAGATGAATGTTCAAGAAACTGCAGGAACTTGAAAGTCATACCTTATAAATTGTATTTCAAAATAATTTTCCTCTCACTCAATTAATGGAAATAGCCCTTTGTTGTTATTAGCACCTACTGGAATAGCTCATTTCAATATTTGAGCTAGAACAATTCACTCGATGATAATAATTCCTATTAAAAACTTTAAACCTTTACAGGGTCAAGAACTTGCATTATTTGAAGAGGAAATGAAACATATTAAATACATTTTGATCGATGAAATGAGCCTCATTGGACCAAGTTTGTCCATGCATATTGATTCATGATTGTGTAAATCATTTCTAGAAAACAAATATATTCCACTTGATGTAAGATCAATATTTTTTATTGGAAACATTGGTCACTTACCACCTGTCAAAGATAAACCATTGTATGTAGCTTACATGGTTGCTAAGGCTCTATGTAAGGATTTCAAAATAGTTGTCACTTTAGAAATAATTTTATTTCAACAAGGGATAGATCCAAAGCAATCAAATTTCTGAAAATTATTGTCAAACATAAAAAATGCAATCTAAGAAAAATTAGAATATGGAATATTTTGATGTCATGAACAAATACATCTATAGATTCTATTGAAATTAATACTTTCAAATAAAAAATCCAATTATTTCCAAAAAACAAATTAGTTGATCTACAAAACAAGTGCATGCTTAAATCACTGAATACTCCCATTGCATGATGTCTTGCAGAACATACAAATAATAAGGAATTTAATGATGCAGATGATGAAAAAATTGAATGTTAAATTATTTTATATATAGTTCAATGTGTGATGCTTACATCCAACTTGTGGGTAGAACCAGGGTTATTAAATGGAGCACTTGGGACTGTTCAAAAAACATTCTACTCTCTTAGATCAAGACCAACTCAACTACCAATGTACACAACTATTTATTTTGATAATCATATTGGTACACCATGGGAGATGAAAAATGAAAGTATTGTATCGATACCACCAATTGTTAGAGTATATCAAAAACAAATCCCATTGTATATGTTTTGGGCTCTCAATATACACAAATCACAAGTCTTGAAAATAGATAAAGCAACAATCGATATTACTACTATTGAAATATAAGGTTTAACATTTACAACAATTTCACAAGTTAAATCAATAGATGGTTTAAGGATATCACCACCATTCACATTTGAAAAATATGCAAAGATGAGTGAAAGTGCATATGCTACAATTAGAAAGAAAGAAAAACAACAATTGCAATCCATCTCTTTATAACGATTTCACTTATTGTAGAATAAGATCAGTCAATTCACCTTATTCTATATCTATCATCACTTTCAATGCTTTATCTAAGGAAAATGTAATCATATCTATGAATTTTTCAAATGTCAATAACATTTAAGAATGGAAAAGAATTTTTCATCAAGAATATAGAATGCTATGAAACAAATGTACGTGTTTTTAATACTCTTTATTGAATCTTATTGTATGAATCTAAAATATTTTTAATATCATTTCATATTCTTTAAAACAAACTCCAATTTATTATTTTAGGGTTTTGATTAAATTATTCTTATTAAATTTTTAGGTTCTAACAATTGTTGGAAATGGTGGGTGTGTTGGCATTGATGTCAAAGAAGGCCAAAATGATCAATGTTGGACATGGTATTATGGTGTTGGAATAAATGTCAAGAAGATCAATATGGTATTTTCATTAAGAAAGAATGTGTCTTTGAGATCCTAAATTTCAGGAGAGATAACATATTAGGTTGCATGAAATCAGAGTGCACATTGTTAATACCTTTGGAAAGGTCGAAGTAAAGATCAATAAAATGATAACCTTAAGGAAGTTCTATTGGGATCGAATTCCAAACATATCAACTATAGAAACACCTTCAAAACTGTGAGGAAACTTTGTTACAATTTGGAGATATGAAAACCGTCAATCATTAACCAAAGGCACATATCAACAATTGTGAGTTAGTTGGAATCCAAGTGTAAAGCTAAAGTATTCTCAAAGGAATCGAACCTCTGAAGGAAATTGATCCTAGTTTAATAAAACTTCGGGAGAAGGCAGATAAATGAGAGTCGTCACATCTAGTTTAGAAATTTTGGGTATAACCAGAGTCATCATATCAAACCATTAAAACCTTATCCATTCGAATGGTTTGATGAGTTTTACGGTCATTCGAAATTGACCGTTCTGAGGATAAATGAGTTTGAAACAAGTGGAATCCCTAAAGGCCAAAATCACAAATTAACCTAGGCCATCAATCAAAGTCTAGAAGAAATTTATAAAGGTTCAAGTCTCCAGGAATTTTCCACTTCAACGACTATTGAAGATAAGGAAGAGGTACAAAGATACAAAGTCTCGAAGCCCCGAAATACTTCCAACCATCAAGATCAAGGATGAATTTCAAGTGAATTATCAAACTTCTGATTGAGTATAGTGGAAGGACAGGGTAAGCCACAAATTCTCAGAGTCTCAGAGTGTCAAAGCCCTAAATTCCCACCAATTGTTAGTCTCAAGGAGGAACTTCAGGTGAATTATTGACCATCCAATAGAGTATAGTGGAAGGATAGGGTAAGCCACAAATTCTTGGAGTCTCGGAGTCTCGAATCCCCGAAATCCCTCAACCATAGGATCAAGGAGGAAAATTGAGTGAATTCTCTACCATCTGATTGAGTATAGTGGAAGGACATGGTAAGCCACAAGTTCCAAAAGTCATGGAGTGTCAAAGCCCAGAAATCCCACCAACCATTAGATCTAGGGAAGAATTTGGGAGTAATGCAAGCCATTAGATCAACCAGTGGAATGATGGTGTAAGAACTTTGGAGGTATAACTATGAAGGATTTGAACAACTTTAGAGTTGTAATATCCTGGAGTCTCGGAGTACCAATGTCCTAAAATAAATAAAGACTGTCTATCTCAACACTTGAGTAAGTGATAGTCATTGGATTAAGCGAGTGGAAGGATAGCGTAAGGGGGAGATGTCAACTGACAGTAAGTAGTCAAAATTAATTTAGGACCACTTTGTTAGGTAAAACTATGGGATATTTTGAAGATTGTAAAAGGATAATAGCTCGAAGGCCAAATTACAGAGGACTTGTTGCCAACCCTCGGTCACAAGTTATGATCACATGGGTGATGAAGATCCATTGTGTAAGGAACTTGGGTATTAAGTGTCATTTTTATGTTTTGTTCACAACGTTGGGTTTCATGGCTTAAACACATGAATAATATTTTCTTAAAAGGATAAGCATGAAGGAAATAGCTCTCAGTCATAGCTATCAATCATGTGGATATGTGACCAAATCTATGTTGTTGTAGTGGATTCTTCATTTGGCAAGTTTACAAGGAGGTTGCAACAATAAATATGAGAAATTTTCCTTCAAAGAACCACACATAGCATCCACCTCACATTTTTTAGGGAAACTACTAACGTGACCGCTAATTGGGCATGTTCTACACAAAACCCATGTCGTAGAATTTTAAAATTCATTTTCATTGCTCAAAAAGGTTTGTATGAAAAATCGTTCTCTAATTTGGTGTTAGAAAATCAATTAATAAGTAAAATCTTATCAATTGTGTTAATTAAATGAGCAGGTGCAATGGTTCATTATTAAAAAGACACAATGGTTCAATTTCATAAATATTGGAATACTATATAACAAGAAAGGTATGGTGAAAGAAAAGTGTTTCTGAAGTCTACATTAGAAGATCGAAAACAAGTGAAGATTCCAAGGAACAAAGATGACTATATTTATGAAGTGAAGGTGGAAGGGAGGAGAAAGGAAGGATTAATATATTTCTCAAATTAAATTTTAAAGAAAGGGAGTTGGAGTTTTCTAGGGTTGGTTCCGTAAAACAAGGAAGTTGGTGCTTCCTAGGGTTGGAGCCTTGAAACATGGGAGTTGGTGCTTCCTAGGGTTGGTGACCCAAAACAAGGGAGTTGGTTATTCCTAGGGTTGTATCCCTAAAATAAGGGAGTTGGTGGTTCCTAGGGTTGGTTCCCATAAACAAGGGTATTGGTGTCTCTTAGATTTGGTGCTCTAAACTCGATCATTAATATGAAAACTTGTAATTTGTATTTTGGTTTATATTTATTGATGTTATTTACTGAATTTATTACTGATAAATAAAGTTAATTAAAAATTATTTAATAATTGTTAAAATATATCAATATTGATTCACCCCCCCCATCTAAGTATTAAACTACATTCCAACAACTGGTATTAGAGAAGGTGTCTTCAACACAGTCTAATAATTACAAGGTATATTTCTCATAATCCAATGAATCAACAAGAGAGAATGTATTCCAATAGAGAACCTTTGTTCAAAGGGGATGATTATTCATTTTGGAGTGTGAGGATGAAAGTTTATTTAGTGTCCTTGGGGTGTGATATCTAGAAATATGTAGAATATGGCTATAGACCAAACTACAAACCTACATAAGACAATTTGAAAACTTGAAAATGAAAGAAGAAGAGAACATATAAAAATATCTTTAGAGAGTGGATGAAGCGATCAACGCAATCATAGCATTAGAATAAGAACTCAAATATCAAACCATTGTCCAAAATATATTGATATCGTTGCCTATGTAGTATGAGGCCAAGATTTCTACCCTTGAAGATATACCAGACCTTGATAAGATCATAGTACATGAAATACATGGTATCCTCTGAGCATATGAGATGAGAACATGGTGAGAGAGACCAGAAAAAGGAGAAACATCTTTCAAAACATTAAAATAAAAAAGGAATCAGGAGCATATGTCTAATAATTTCAGTTAGACATATCAGATGTAGAAGAGGCCAACTTTATAAAGAAACTCCAGAAAGGATCTAGAAAATATATAGGAAAGTTACCCTTCAAATGTTTCACCTATGGAATAATCAGACACATTTCTAAAAAATGTCCCTATCCCAAGAGGGAGGATAGTGATGATGAATAATCCTACAACCAGAAAGACCATAAAAGTGATAAAGACCAATACAAGAAGAAATTTTATAGGAAAAAGAAAAACCTTTACTCCAAAGAAGACATCATTTATTCAAACATGAGTGAAGATGATGGAGAGATTGTAGTTATGGGATTGAAAAATAATGACATTGATAATAATGAAGAAAATTTTGAAGATGAATCAGAAGTTAACCTTGAAGAGGAATTTATCATTGCACTTGAAGAACTAAAGACGTATAAAAGGAAGAATAAATCATTAATAGAACAACTGTCAAAATATGAAGAAGCACAAAAGTCAAGAGAAAGAGAAGTGTCAAAGACCATCAAATAAATAGGGAAATTCATCGATGATTTCAAGACTCAACTAGAGGAAGCCAAAATAATTGAAGAAGTCATTTTAAAACAACTCACTGA
>JASDQU011455153.1:2626-24229 GCA_032191745.1 Picea mariana
CCTCTTTGATATATTCTGGGGCCGACTTCTTCTTTTGCCTTTTACAATTACAATATGACCAATCCGCAAAAGGGGATTTGGTCCTTTTAAAGTAGCCGACATGATCAATCCACAATGGGGATTGATCCAATGAATAATATATCAAATAATAATAAGAATACACTTTGCAATTACACTATTTCAACAACTTCATATTGTATGGTAATACTGATTCAGATTGGGATGGAGGTGCTTCAGACAAAAAGAGCACTTCAAGATGCTGTTTTAGTTTGGGGTCAGCCATGACTTCATGGCAAAGCAGGAAGCAGTCCAGTATTTCTCTCAGCACGACAGAAGCAGAGTACATTGCAGCATGTTCTGCCAGTTGTGAAGCCATATGGCTTCGGAAATTGTTGACAAGTCTATTCGGTCTGGAGATGGAAGCTACCATGATTCTATGTGATAACCAGAGTTGCATAAAGATGACAGAGAACCCAGTGTTCCATGATAAGACAAAGCATATAGAGATCCAGTATCACTACATTCGTGACATGGTGCAGAAGGGAGCTACAAAGCTCCAATATGTTGGCACATATGAGCAGGTTGCAGATGTGTTGACTAAGCCTCTATCTCGTGTGAAGTTTGAGTACTTCCAAGACAATCTTGGTGTAGTCCGAAAGGACCTCCCTCGAAGGGGGGAGTGATGTTGATGATACTATAGTGTCCTGAGCAACAACAGGTAGCTCAGTTAGGATTTTATATCCTAGGGGGCTGATCATCCCTGGGCAGATCCCGAAGGTCCGATAAGGATGGTCTGTCAGAGTACCTGTGCATGTATATACCAGCTGTGGTCAGTAGTGGTAGCTCAGTTCTGATTCTATATCCTAGGGAATCTTATGATTCCTGGACAGATCCCGAAGGTTTGGTAAGGACGGTCTGTTAGAGTACCATAGATGTTATTGCTAATGCACCTACCTCATTCTGTTGCCACATATAGATGTTGATGTTCCAGCTTCATGCTGTTGATGATGTTGTTGTTCTAGCTTCGTGCTATTGATGTTGTTGTTCCAACTTCGTGCTGTTGATAATCTTTACACAGTAGGGCCGACTTGTACCCTTCACAATGCAAATTAGGGTTTCACAATAGTCTTACTCTTTCACAATATAGCAAGGGGTCTCACACACATCCTCTAGTGCTCTGCCACTAGGGACAAGTCCATATGTGCTCAACCACAATGGACATCACTCTCAAACAGATCACCTCAACTGAATCCATAGGAGTATGAATTGGAGAGCCATCTCAAGTCAACTCAACTAAGTCCGTAAGAGTATGACAGGAGACCATCTCAAGTCATCTCAACTCAATCCAGAGGAGCACGACAAGAGACCAACACAAGTCATTGTAGATTTTCTGAGGTCCTATGAGGCTGCCACCTAAGGTCTGTCCTTAACCTTAGTATGGCTCTAAGTTTCAACTATGTGGCTGTCTTTTCTTGCTGTTTTAGGACAGCAAACAGTCACCTAACTTTCTGCTCAATATTTGATGGTTAAGTGCTCTTTTAAGGTGCCCTTGCAAGTGTTTTCTTTACTCAATGTTAGCACATGCATAATACATTAAAACACATAACACTACCTCTAGATATTTGAAATTTAAAATGCTGATCTACACTTCTAAGCATGCATAAATTTGACACATGTATTTTTGGTCAACATGACCCTGGATAAAACCCCCCGGGGAAAACCAGTTTGGGATATATGTATATAGAAGGCCTCAAAGCAAAATGTACAACACAGGAAACATAAACAAGTGAACCTGGTACAATAGCAACCACTCTCTGGTGCCTTGGAGTTCCTTGAAGACTTTCCCACAAGCCTTGTGAAGTAAGGCACTGTTTGCCTTGGTGAGTCTTCTTCCTCTTGCTTGCCTTTGTCTTTATCCCGATCCTTTGCTTTGTCTTTGCTGCTGCTTGCCTCTGAACTTGCCTTGTCTTTGAAGTAGTCTCCCTCTCAACAGAAAAACCTCCTCCAAGTGATGGTGCGCCCCCCCTCTCAAGTGCACCCCCCCACACATGCAAAACTCAAACAATGGGTGAATTCTCCCTAGCCAAACACCCTCATCTCCTCATGAAATGCGCCTCCTCTCTACTAGCAAGTGTTAGTTTTTCATAGCATTTAGGTTAAATATGAAGCTCATTCCATTTTAACAATTAACCATAACCATAAATGCTGCAACAACCAAGATCACATGAAGAAGCACCATGCACAAGAACACAAGATATATCCTTGGAAACCCTTCTCAAACAAGGGAGAAAAACCCAGCCAAATCCTTTTCTATACTCTTCAAGAGAAAGACCTTTTCACCACCAAGAATATCCTAGCACACAAGAGGGTGCACAAAACCTAGAAACCCTAGGGCCCAAGAGAGGTGCACAACTTTTACCAAGAAGTGTACTTGCTGAAATTTCCAAAACTGACAAGTGAGTGTGTGTATACAAATGAAAGATTTCATCTTACTTATATTAGACTTATCCTATCAACTAAAGTGTCTATTGGCACAATAGGGCCTAACTCACTTAGACATATTAATTGTTTATTATTATAATAATTAATATTCATATTACTATTACTATTACTATTAATTATCTTTTACAGTTTATCTTTAGACACAATAAGATAGGGCCGACCTGTACCCTTTACACAATAACTAGGGTTACAGGTAGGTCTGACTCTTGAACAATATATAGCAAAGGATTTGATACACCCACTAGTGATCATCCACTAGGGGCCACATCCATAGGGATGCCATAGACCTAAGTCACTGCATTACACAGATGAGCTAGGTCTTCACACGTGCACTTATGCTTAGCCATAGTCACGTCTGCTCTACAGATCTGCTTTCCCACTGCCACCGACAGGAGGATCATCCAGAGTCTTCACATCAACTCTGTTGCTGTTTAGCGGAGGCCATCACATTATCTTCGTTCTTATTCTCATGATGATGTGCCCAAAGCTTTTCAGGATTTCTCTAACTCAACAGATCGCTCTTACATCGGATAATCATCTGGAGTTCTTCTCTCTCACGTCATGGAGGAGGCCATATACATTCTTAGCTGCTGTCCTAGGATGGAACCACAAACCCTTTATTAGGGGCTTTCTCTCAGGTTTGTAACCTGAGAGTAAGACTTCACATAGATTCTATATTCCTATAGCTGCAATCATTAACACTCCCTCTCAGCTTTGGAGGCATTCTCCATCAAGCCAAGTCTCATACCGATGTACTCTGAGTTTTGTTTTTGGCTAAGGTCATCCATACTCCCTCTTAACTCGGAAGGAGTTCTTCACCAAGTAAATGTTTGTAGTCTGCTTAGGTGTAGGAAGGTACTGCAAGTATACAATCTTTCTTTTGTATCATATCTCTGATATGAAGGTATTTCATCTCGTCGTGTTTTGAACCATCAGGAAACACGGGAGTCACACGACTCTTAGTTGTCATCATAGGATCCATCTCATGGTCAAGTAAATCTGTCGGAAGTTTGTGAAGCCACATTGCTTTGCACACTCATTGCTATATATATTCTGTCTTTGGTGCACTCAAGGCCACAGAGTTTTATTTCCTGCTGTGTCAGGAAACCCTGGAAGACTTCAAGGTGGAACATCAATCGGATGTGCTCTTCCGGTCGACTGTATTTTCTGCTCAATCTGAATCAGCATATTCCGTGAACTTAAGTTCACATTGGAGGCATATCTCAGATCATATCCAATTGTGTCTTAATACATGTTTTGTTGTTTCCTAGTGAGTCTGTCTCGGTTGACTCATCACATTCAATGCATGGCATGAATCAAGTCTAGTGTTTACTGGATACATCAGTGATCCAATCAACAGTGGATTAGTCTCGTCTGAATCATCATCAATCTTCTTCTTTAAATCTATCACAGTGGGTTTGCATTCTGTTATACTTCTTTAATAATCCCATTGTATATTTTCCTTGAAATAGGAAAACTTCATTGGTCCTCTGTCATACTTCTTGTCCCAAGAAGTAGTGTATCATACTCAGATCTTTTATGAAAAGCAGAAGTCAATGCTTGCTTGTTTTCAACAACTAGGCTTTCTGAGTAAGTCATCAGGATCGTGTACTTGTCACCAACACTGTATAGGTTTGGATCAACAACACTCTTGCTGAAATCCAAACTCATCAAGAATCTATCTATCTGATATAGATTCCAACTCATGGGTGGTGGTACGGATGGAAGTGAATTGGTTCACTGGGTCAAGTGTCTCATCATGGGCAACTTCCTTTGTTTATGAGAAACCTTTGTCTATGGATCTTGTTTTGTATTTCTTGATACTTCCATCAGCTGCATGCTTGATCCTATAGATCCACTTGGAAGTTACCACAAACTTCCCTTTCTGGTTCCTGAATAATATCTTATGCATCATTCTTTAATATGTACTGGTATTCTTCTGTTATGGCATCTCGCCATATGGGTTCTCTTGTTGCTTCTCTAAGATAAGGAGTCTCAGCATCAATGAAGTGGCTCATGACTGAAGGATAGCTCGAAAAATCTCTTTTTGCTTTCTCGGAATGTGCCTTGAGAAGCTTGTATGTTTCTCTGCCTCTAGCAGAGTGAGTTTAGGTAGGCCTTTTATGCCCTACTGCAATATCTTTGAACATATCAACTGGAGCAACTGGATCAACTGGAATATTGTCTTTCTCCCTCTGAACTACTGAAGGGGGAGAAAGTATAGTCTTACTGTCAATCTCCATCTGAGATTCTCTGGATCTTTGAAGGATTATCTCTTCTTCAAGGACAACGTTTTGGCTTGTCTCAATCTGTCTCTGACCAGGGATGTTGATCTGGAATGTCTTTGAAGATTCACTGTATCCTTTCTTTCTAAAGGATCTAGCTTGGACTCCTTCTATTTGGGTACATGAAAATACATAGGGCACCCAAATAACATGAAGTGTTCAATCTCAGGCTTCACTCTAGTGAAGGCCTTTATTCTGGTGAAGACTCTTGTTTTGAACATATACTGCGTCATGTATGCTTCTGCCCATGAAATCATAGAAGGATTCTGAGGATGCATTATTGCATTGATTGTCTTAAGGATGGTTCTATTCTTCCTCTTTCTCAAATAGTTTTGACTCCCTCTGAGTCAATGTGATCCCTCTAAAGGATAAGCATCTTCCTTTGTTCTTGACCTGTTTGGAACAAGAAAACAAGAGGAACCAAAACAAGAATATCTCCTAAAGGAGAATAATGAGTACATCTCTAAAACATTTTAAGGATTGTTATCACAGCTACAATACCTACTTGCAATGTAGCAAACTTTAGAAATATAAGTTAGAGGAATGACAATTACAACAATCAAACCTGGAGTTTTCACTTCCAGTGTGTTTCTTTTCTTCCAAGTCTCCTTCACTCAAGATAACAAGTGCTTTCTTCAACCTGTCTTTTGTACTAGGACAATATTCTATCTTGACAGAAGATTGGGTTAGAGAACAAACTCTATGATCTCAACTTTAATCCATCTAATATCTTGACTTTAATTTTGACCAAAGGTTAGTATGATGGTCATAGCTTCAACATGCAACCTAGATCAAAATAATGTCATAACAAACCTGGGTTGCATTATTCCTTTGAATGTGTTGGATCTTGAGATCCCTTTGGATGTATCGCAAGAGATCCCTTCTCTTGCAAATACCCTTTTAAAGCTTAACAATTTAAACATGTGTGAGTACATACCTCTGATAGCATTTGCAGGTAGTGACACCATCTGGTGGCAGCGGTAATATTTGCCAACTCTCAAAAGACTTCAAAGGTGATTGCAACTGGTGCAACAACTGATACTTCAACTAATACTGCAATTGCTATTAATACTGCAACTAATTCCGAAACTGCAACTGCAACTACAACTTAGGGTTTTATAGGAAACCCTAATTTTTCAAACTTCAAATTTTGAAATTCTGATCCAAGGGATAGATGAGCTGAGCTGAGGCGAGTAAGCTGGTGCAGTCAGATTTATGAAAATCCAAATTTTACCCCCTCAAACTTGACCAACGGATTTCTGGATTGGTGCTTCTGGTTTTCTGGTGCTTCTGGTTTTCTGGTACTTCTGGTTTTCTGGTACTTCTAGTACTTCTAGTACTTCTGGTTTTCTGGTACTTTTGGTACTGGTGAAAACTAGGGTTTCACTTTTTGGGGGTTCTACGTACTGAAAAGGTGCGCTGAAGGTGCCAAAGAGTTCCTTGGCTTAGGGCACACTTTTCTAGATGGTTTTGAGGCTGAAAATCTTCTTCAATAAAAAGCCCTAATTTTCTTCTACGACAACAATGACGTTTTTCCTTTTGCTTGTGGAGAATTCTTGTGCAATGGATTCTTTCAAGACCTATGCTCTAATACCATGTTAGTTTTTCATAACATTTAGGTTAAATATGAAGTTCATTCCATTTTAACAATTAACCATAACCATAAATGCTGCAACAACCAAGATGACATGAACAAGCACCATGCACAAGAACACAAGATATATCCTGGGAAACCCTTCTCAAACAAGGGAGAAAAACCCAGCCATATCCTTTGCTATAATCTTCAAGAGAAAGACCTTTTCACCACCAAGAATATCCTAGCACACAAGAGGGTGCACATAACCTAGAACCCCTAGCGCCTAAGAGAGGTGCGCAACTTTTACCAAGAAGTGTACTTGCTGAAATTTCCAAAACTTACAAGTGAGTTGTGTCTACAAATGAAATATTTCATCTTACTTCTATTAGACTTATCCTATCAACTGAAGTGTCTATTGGCACAATAGGGCCGACCTCACTTAGACATATTAATTGTTTATTATTATAATAATTAATATTAATATTAATTATCTTTTACAGTTTATCTTTAGACACAATAAGATAGGGCCGACCTGTACCCTTTACACAATAACTAGGGTTACAGGTAGGTCTGACTCTTGAACAATATATAGCAAAGGATCTGATACACCCACTAGTGCTCATCCACTAGGGGCCACATCCATAGGGATGCCATAGATCTGAGTCACTGCATTACACAGATGAGCTAGGTCCTCACACGTGCACTTATGCTCAACCATAGTCACGTCTGCTCTACAGATCTGCTTTCCCAGTGCTACCGACAGGAGGATCATCTGGAGTCTTCACATCAACTCTGCTACTATTCAGAGGAGGCCATCACATCATCTTCGTTCTTATTCTCATGATGATGTGCCCAACGCTTTTCGAGATTTATCTAACTCAACAGATCGCTCTTACATCGGATAATCTTCTGGAGTTCTTCTCTCTCACGTCATGGAGGAGGCCATATACATTTCTAGCCCCTATCCCAGGCTGGAACCACGAACCCTTTATTAGGGGCTTTCTCTCAGGTTTGTAAGATGAGAGTAAGACTTCACATAGCTGTTATATTCCACATCTCACAGGTTTGTAGGCTGGAGGATGTCTCCTATAGCTGCCATCATTAACACTCCCTCTTAGCTAGGGAGGCATTCTCCATCAAGCTAAGTCTCATACCGATGTACTCTGAGTTTTGTTTTTGGCTAAGGTCATCCATACTCCCTCTTAACTCGGAAGGAGTTCTTCACCAAGTAAATGTTTATAGTCTGCTTAGGTGTAGGAAGGTACTTCAAGTATACAATCTTTCTTCTGTATCATATCTCTGATATGAAGGTATATCATCTCGTTGTGTTTTGAACCATTAGGAAACACTAGAGTCACACGACTCTTAGTTGTCATCATAGGATCCATCTCATGGTCAAGTAAATCTATCTGAAGTTTGTGAAGGCACATAGCTTTGCACACTCACTGCTATATATACTCTATCTCTGTTGCACTCAAGGCCACAGAGTTTTATTTCCCGCTGTGTTAGGAAACCCTGGAAGACTTCAAGGTGGAACATGAACCAGATGTTCTCTTCCGGTCCACTGTATTTTCTGCTCAATCTGAATCGGCATATTCTGCAAACTTAAGTTCACACTGGAGGCATATCTCGGATCACATCCAATTGTGTCTTAATACATGTTTTGTTGTTTCCTTGTGAGTTTGTCTCAGTTGACTCATCACATTCAATGCATGGCATGAATCAAGTCTAGTGTTAACCGGATACATCAATGATCCAATCAACTGTGGATTAGTCTCGTCAGAATCATCATCAGTGATCTCAGGATAATCTGTGTGTCTCTATTGTTTTTGTGGTTGCCTCTCTTTCAGGGATCTTATTTATGCAACTAATGTTCTAAATGATTATAATAATAAAGAAGAACCGTAATTGCTAGCTGTATAAGTAAAACTTCAACAACATATAGGTACTTATTGTAAGTAGTGTTACCACACAAGCTCTCATTTATAGAGATAAGCTCCTAAAAGATCAAGTGAGACTTTGGAGGAACTAAGAAGGAAGGCTACTGTCACCTCACCAACCTTTTTCATACTTTAGGTTGGCTATTGTCTGGCTCGAAGGGTGCTTCCCTATGACAGGATTGCTGGAGTTTTAGGCAATATGGTGCAAAGGTGAGATGAAGAGTAAATTCGAGCAAAATAGATTTACAAAAGTTAAGGAAAAGAAGTGGATGGTGGACTGGAGATTAGTGTCTTATCCACTGGGTGATTGGGGTCATAGAAAAGCTCAAATGGGTGGCTATCCTAATGATGGAAAAGAGACAGTATAGCTGAAATGTACAACCTAAGTGTACCTTCTCCTTGCTGCACAAAATTGCAGAAATAAATCTAAGGATATTACTGTTGAATTTTTAATAGTAGCTCAAGCACATGTAGTTTCTTTTCAATTTAGCATGAACTTGAACCATAAACAATGCAACAATACAATAGCTGCAGTAAACCAAGATCACAAGAAGAGTAACAATGCACAAGACACAATAAGTTATCATGGGAAAACCCTTCTCAAACAAGGGAAAAACCCAACAACCCTTTACTATATTTCCAAGAGAAGAACCCTCACACAGAAAATCCTAGCACACACAATAGGGTGCTCTATGACCAAGAAAGATAGCACATAAGAAGTGCGCACCAAATTTCAGCTCTCCAAGTTAAGCGTTGAGTGAATGAGATATGATCCACAATGGGGATGTATCTCTCTAATAGATACATGACCTAACTCAATGAATAGACCTGTCTATCGGCACAATAGGGCCGACTTGTACAACTCAATAATACAATTAATCTTTCACATAATATTAATTATCTTTACACAGTAGGGCCAACTTGTACCCTTCACAATACAAATTAGGGTTTCACAATAGTCTTATTCTTTGACAATATAGAAAGGGGTCTCACACACATCCTCTATTGCTCTGCCACTAGGGACAAGTCCACATGTGCTCAACCATAAGGGACATCACTCTCAAACAGATCAACTCAACTAAATCCATAGGAGTATGAACTGGATAGCCATCTCAAGTCAACTCAACTAAGTCCGTGAGAGTACGACAGGAGACCATCTCAAGTCATCTCAACTCAATCCTGAGGTCCTATGAGACTGCCACCTAAGGTCTGTCCTTGACCTTAGTATGGCTCTATGTTTCAACTATGTGGCTGTCTTTTCTTGCTGTTTTAGGACAACAAACAATCACCCAACTTTCTGCTCAATGTTTGATGGTTAAGTGCTCTTTTAAGGTGCCCTTGCAAGTGTTTTCTTTACTCAATGTTAGCACATGCATAATACATTAAAACACATAACACTACCTCTATATCTTTGAACTTTAAAATGCTGATCTACACTTCTAAGCATGCATAAATTTGACACAGGTATTTTTGGTCAACATGACCCTGGATGAACCCCCCCCGGGGAAAACCAGTTTGGGATATATGTATATAGAAGGCCTCAAAGAAAAATGTGCAACACAGGAAACATAAACAAGTGAACTTGGTACAATAGCAACCATTCTCTGGTGCCTTGGAGTTCCTCGAAGACTTTCCCACAAGCCTTGTGAAGTAAGGCGCCCCTTGCCTTGGTGAGCCTTCTTCCTCTTGCTTGCCTTTGTCTTTATCCTGATCCTTTGCTTTGCCTTTGCTGCTGCTTGCCTCTGAATTTGCCTTGTATTTGTCCTTGCCTTTGAAGTAGTCTCCCTGTCAACAGAAAAACCTCCTCCAAGTGATGGTGCACCCCTCCTCTCAAGTGCGGACCCCACACATGCAAAACTCAAACAATGGGTGAATCCTCCCTCGCCAAGCACCCTCATCTCCTCATGAAGTGTGCCTCCTCTCTACTAGCAAGAACCCACAAAGAATAGGCCAAACCTTTGCTTGATGCACCCTCCTCTCAAGAATGTGCCCTCCTCTCAAGCAAATGCGCCTACCTCCATGAAATGCGCCTCCTCCTCTAGAAGTGTGTGCCCTCACTCCATAGGGCTTCCTCCATAGCACAACAGTAAGCCATGACAAAGGGAGTGAGCCAATAGGTAATGGGTTGAGCTCCTCCAACTAGAAATGCACCCCTCCTCTCAAGGTTGTGCCGTCCTCTCTAGTAAATGCGCCCTCCATCAAGTGTATGCACCCTCCTCTAGAAATGTAGCCATGCCTCCATGGAAGGCTTCTCCAAGCTCCCTCAAGCAACCAAAAGCTTCCTCCTCAAGCTCTCATACAAGTGCGCCCTCCTCTCCTTGAGAAATGCTCCCCTCCTCTTCCTCTCCAAAAACTCACAAGTGAAGAATGAATCTCAAAATACACTATACCCTCACTTTAGCCTCCTTTGGCCAAGTCCTAATAGATCAATGGCCTAGATCCAATCTAGCCAAGTCTAATCAATGGGTGAGATCTCATCCAAAAATCTCACTAAGGAAACCCACTTTCCTTAGTTGCTTTACGTCTATTAATTCACCCACTTTGTGAATTAATTGTCACTTTAATGCTTAAGTGACATATTTCACTTTTGACTTCAATCTCCCAAGTCAAAGTGAAATTAGAATCATAAAGTAAAGTACAAGGGTAATAGTCTCCCCCTTTGTGCTTAGAGACTCATAAGCACATGTGGAACACTTTCCAAGGTACCCAAATCCCAACAGTCATCTCAACTCAGTTCAGAGGAGTATGTCACCTATCACATAGGCGTTCTCATAGATCATCTCAACTCAGTCTAGAGGAGTACGATCTGGAGGATGCCTCATGAAGTTGCAATCATCAACAATTGCATGTGTAGATAAGATCCAAAAGTTAAGGAGATTGTAGCTATCGGGAATTATGTATTTGTACATTCAATCCATGAGTAGAGAAGGAAATGCAATCATAGACAAAAGTCCAATGATAACCTAAAGGGGAAATGGAAGATGTATACCAAGTTCTTACTCCTAAGCATATGTCTAGATACTTCAACAATAAGGAAATAAGTTAATAACATTAAAAATATGAAAGACATCCTCACCCACAACATATTTGTGTATATCCTCCAAGCACATCCAAAAGATTTTGCATTAAGCTCCAAAGGATTTCTCCCAAATCCAACATGCTCAACTCTCTTTTACAATAAAATAATATTTTCCTTATTTTTCTAAGGAAAATATTAGAAAATACTAAAAATATTACAATAAAGGCCTAAGTGGGCGAATTAGGACAAAGGCCCATACAAAATACAAAATACAACGCTTCTAGATGAATGCGATGCAAGGGTGCTCCTCAAGAAATAACCACCTCCAAAATAATAGTAAAATTCTAAGTCAAAGAGGTAGGGCACATCTCCAAAATAATGCATCAATGCCATGTGTACAACTCCCATGAGGGTGTTCTCCAATATTAGCATGCAGGTGCCAAGTGTCATGGTTAGAGTGCTTCTTCTAGAAGCCTTTTGACCAATAACCAATAAAAAATACCTTCTTCAACAAGTGCACCCTTGATAATTGTGCCTTGTGGACCATTTGACTAGAGTATCCCAATAAAATATTCCCTTATATGCAAGTGTGCCTTGAGATTTTTGCTTTGTGTCCACATTAAAACCATCATCATATTTAAATATTATATGCATGCATGTGCCTTTGAAGGAAGATGGTGGTGCGTCCTTGAAATGTGTGCACTCTTATCCTCCTTTGACCAAGTCAACATGAAGAAACCACCATAGGAAGTGCGCTCTAGATATTTGTGCAAATGGGTCCACATTAAATCCATCTTATCTCCTCAAATAATGTGCAAATGGACCTCCTTTGACCATGTCAAACTAGTTACAAGTCACTTCATAATTTGTGCAAGGTGTGAACAAGCTCATGCAAAGTGTTAGTGGGACTTCATAGAGGAGTGCACTAGCTAATGGCCTAGGAATGCATGCTCATGTTTGAATGGGTGAATGGATGAGGTGGATGGTCAAAACCCTAGGGTGCATGCTCAAATAATCCCTTAGTCATCTCAAGGCTCGAAAACGTCCTCAAAATGTGTGCCAAAGGATAAGGATGGGATATGAATAAGCTGACACATGTGAACAGGGCTAAGACGAGGCTCAATGAATTAGCTTTTTAATGAGATGCCTCAAAATGTGTGCCAAAGGGGGAGCACCTTGTCTCGTGTGTACCACATAGTTATAAGATTGTGTTCTCTAGTGATAAATTAGCAATGAAACTTAAGGACCGAGCCTTAATGAAGAATTATAACATTAAAGTACTAATAGGGCAATAATTAAGCACTTAACCTAAGGTTTTAGGATTTAATTAAAATATCCTAAACTAGTTAGGTGTGCTCACATTGTAATGATGGAAAAATGAAAATATGACATATGAAAAGGCTATTATGGAATAAGGCTTATGGACTTAAATGCAAAAGATGTCATGTGCCTTCTAGGAAATGGAGATGAAGTGAAATGTAAGTGTAATGTGGATTTTTACCTAGGTAAAAGGTAGAGATGTGATGTGATACACAAACTACAAATGATGAAGTGTGTTGAACTATGAAAGAAAACAAGGAAAACACTAGGCAAGTGCACCACCATGCTAGAGGACACTCACAAATAAGACATGAATTGACCATGCAACACAAAATGAAAGTGACTAGAACATGACTAGGTGATCTCCATGATGCACAACTAAAGTAGTTGCCACCAAAATTCCAACCTTTGAAAGGTTAGAATCATCATACCATCTTGCAAAAATATGAATCATGTGATAATAAATCACATGTGCAATCCTCATGCAATATAGGTGGTAACAAGTAGTAAGTGCAATCTGAATTGTAGAATAAGAGCTATTGAGGGATCTGGTTGTTGGATTTTGATGCCACAAGAGAATAATTAGCAAGAGCATGGAAGATACAAGCATTTAGAGAAGAGCTGTAACAGTGATGAGCATTGCCGTTGGTTATTGTGTGCAGCCGAGGAATAATGACAAGAGTAAGAAGTTTAGAACAAGCTAGCAAGTAAAGAAGGATATCAATATGCATAAGAAGGTAATAAAAGTTCCTCAATCCTATATATGGAGAAAGAAAAATAAGTAATAATGGCTGCAAAGCATGATTTCAAAGAAGGAATTGATGGCAGTCTGGTATGGCAAAGGAAATCTGCCAAGGCAAAAGTGAACAAAGGACTTCCTGAGGTCATGGGTAAACTATCTCTATGGGTAAGTGCATGTATGCCTGGAAGAGTTGCAGGCTATGAATCCGCAACTTAGGTGTACAGAATACAACGAAAATTAATTTCCATTCACTTTAAAGGTGCCAATGGAGAACTGTTAAATTTATATGCAGCTGCAAGAGCCATTCTCCTGGAGGATGGCTAAGACCCTAGACAAGATCTAGGGCCCCCAGTGCACTTCTGGGGTACTTGGTCTGGGACCAAACAGTCAGTGCCATGGCATAAGACCCTTGTAAGGGCCCCCAGTATACGACTGGGGTTCTTGGTGAAGAACCAAGCAGTAAAGGCCCCTGAGAGCCCCCCCAGTATACGACTGGGGTTCTTCATCTAGGACCAAGCAATTAAAGCCCCTAGATAAGCCTGGGGCCCTTGGAAAGGTCCAGGGTACCCATGCATACGGCATGGGTTGATCCTTGGTCTTTGACCTTGGTGGATAAGACCCCAGAAAAAGTTTTGGGGCTACTTGATCCTCTATCAAGTATTTTGATGGTACTTGACCTTCCTTGAAGGACATAACCACATGAGGGATAAGTCCCATATGCAGTGATGATAAAGTAATAGGTTCACCATGTTAAATGAAGGAATGAGTATTGCCACCTAGCTAACCTCTCTTGCCCTTGCATGTGTTGGTTTGGGGTTTTGTTGTTTTTATTCAAGGGTCAAAATAAAGTTAAATTTAAATTTTTTTATTATAACATGTTTAAATTTAATTTAAACATGTTATTTTAAATTATGTTTATTTTAAACCCTTGCCCTAGCTTAAAACTATAAATTAAACCCCCCCCCTCTCATTACACTCACCTTATTCTTCATTTGCTTCCAAGAGTGAGCGCTGATCTCTCTCCTATCTGCGGCCCTCCTTGGTGATCTCTTGCTGCGGCCTCCTTTTGTTGCTGTGGTTGCTGCGGCCTCCTTTTGTTGCTGTGGGTGCTGCGGCCTCCTTTGTTGGTGAAGTTTTTCTTGTAGCAGCGGCCTATCCTTTCATTGTTACAGGGCTAGTTTTGTGTGTGGAGGGTGCGGCCTCTTCTCCCCTTCCTGCTGTTTGGTGTGGCTGTAAGCTGCGGCCCCTTATCTACTGTTGCAGGCTGAGATTTAAGGGTGCGCCCCCCTCTTCTGCTCTGTTGTGTGAAGTCTCTAGGGTGCGGCCCCGTTTTCTGTTGTGATGTATGCATAGGGTGCTACCCTTTACATGGCTGAGTGAGGAACCTTCTAGCTGCGGCCTCCTCCTATCTGCTGTCTGGAGTATCTAAGGTTTGCAGCCATCCTTTGTTTGCCATCTGGAGTGGCAAAACAGTAACCTACTATCCCTGTTGTGTGATAAATGCAGTCAACCTTTTTTTGCTGTGTTAAAACCCTAGGGTACGGCCTCCTATTTCCTGCAAAAATCAAGTTTATACAGAGTCTTCTTGTGTAAGGGTTTTGATACTTTCTATTGGTTGAGGGTTTGTTCCTGTGAGGGTTTCTAGTTCAATCTTTTGTGGCAAGAAAATTCCTTCATCTATTGGCAAAGAGATCCAACCTATAAGGTGGATCTATGAACTGAACCTTTGTCTGAGCATACTAAAAGGTTCTTCATCTCCTATGGTTATTGTTCTTTCTTCAGAGGTAAGGCTGCTGTACCAGGTAAGCTGCCTACTCATCTCTTTCAGATCTGGACTTGATTTTACTTCAGTACTGTTTTGATCTAGTTAGCATTGAGTATTAACTACTTAGATCTGAAGCTATACTTTGAATTTACAATTGCCTCTATAGCTGTTCTATTGTGTAATGATCAGACTAGTTGTTAGATCTACAAATCTGTGTAGCATCTTGAGTTTAGTTTTATAGATCTATTTTACAGTTTGGTCTTATTCAGATCTGTTCACTGTTAAATCAGTAGAGTTCTTTCTTATTAGATCTGAGTTTTTATTTCTTATCTCACTAAATTTATTGCTGTCTCTCTTAGATCTAAATTCTAAGTGTTCTAACTCTGTTGATCTATAGATCTAGCTGTTTTGATCACTGAAATTAAAAGGATACTATTGTTTTGCATTTTTACCCTAATTCTAACATGGTATCAGAGCTAAGGGTGTAAACAGAGCTCAAAGAACCTAATCTTGAGCCTACACAGATCCACTTGTTAGGGTTGTCTTGCAGATCTCAGTCATCTAATCTAGCACAGATTCAAACATGACTTCCTTATCAGTCAAAGCTGAAGACAGACTTGTAGGGGCAGCAAACTTTAATGCCTGGAAATATAGAATAATAAACATACTTGAAGAAAATGATCTAGAAGATTATATCACTAGAGAAATCGAAGAACCTACTACAAACACAACTAGGGCAGCATATAAGAGGAAACAAACCAAGGCTAAAAGAATCATTTTTGATTCTATCAAAGACAACATGATGCCTTTAATTGGTCATTTAAGGAGTGCCAAAGAATGCTTTGATGCGTTGGCAAATCTCTATGAGAAGAAGGCACCTACTCAGAAAAGAATCTTGAAGAAACAGTTACGTACTTTGAAAATGGGAAAGGATGATACAGTTGCTACCTTCTTCTCCAAAATTTCTCAAACTAGAGATCAACTTATTGCAATAGGAGTTCCTGTAGATGATGATGACCTGGTTCAAACAACTATTGATGGACTTCCTGCTGCTTGGGGAGTTTTTCTTGCTTCCGTGAATGGAAGAGAATCTCAACCTAATTTTGAAAGGTTGTGGCATGACTGCTTGGAAGAGGAAGGAAGACTAAACAACATAAATGACTATCCTATCCTACAAGATCATGCCCTTGCAGCAAAGACCAAGAAATGGAAGAAGTTCCCGAAGTCAAAAGGCAAAGGTAAGAAACCCAAAGGTAAGCTCTCTCACTTGAATCCTCATTTATCTAAAGTTAAATGTTTTAACTGCAATAGGCTAGGACATTATGCAAAAGATTGTAGGAATCCTCCCTCTCAGCAGAGAATAAAAGGAAGATTTCAAGCCTCAGTTGCCACTGAAGAGGCTAAACCCCAAGAAGAGCCTCAAAGAAGACAAACCGGGGCTACCACTAAAGAGCAAGAACCACATAAAGAATACTACCTAATCTCAGCTCTTTCCGGCACTATCACCAAATCAAAGGAGATTTGGCTAATAGACAGTGGTGCTTCCAAACACATGACCAGTTTCAAACAAAACCTTACAAATTATCAAGACAAGAAATTCAAAGCAAAGGTTGAGCAAGGTGATGACGACACCTATGACATAAAAGGTTTTGGCTCTACCTCTTTCCAGTTTCTCTCAGGTAATATCTTTCATATTGATGAAATTCTTTATGTACCTGGTTTAAAGAAAAGTTTAATTTTTGTTCCAGTCTTATAAAGTAAAGGTTATTCAGTAGCTTTTTCAAAAGGCAAAGCCCTTTTATGGTCCTCAAATGAAGATTTAAGTACTGCTATAACAATTGGAACTCGTGAGTGTGAACTTTATAAGCTTTCAGGTCAAGTTGTTCAAGCTCTAGTTCATGAGACGATAAATCTCTGCGAGCTTTGGCACAGGAGACTTGGACATCTAAATTACAATGCACTTCCAGGTTTGCAAAAGATGGTGACATGTATGCTAGTATTTTCTATTGAGCATAATAGTGTCTGTAAAGGTTGTTCACTTGGTAAGAACATAAAGAAACCTTATCCTCTCAGTAACAGAAAATCATATGGAATCTTAGACTTAATCCATTCTGATCTTTGTGGTCCTATGTCTGCACCCTCTTTGAATGGTTGTATCTATTACATTATCTTTATTGATGATTGTTCATGTAAAACTTAGATTTACTTCTTAAAGACTAAAGATGAATCCTTTAGCAGATTTCAAGACTTCAAAAATCTTGTTGAAAATCAAATAGGAAGGCGCATCCGAGTTTTCAGAACAGACAACGACAAAGAATTTGACTCCCTCAAATATGATGAACTTCTGGAATTAAGAGGGAGCTGACTATGCCATACAACCCTCAGCAAAATGGTGTAGCTGAACGAAAGAACATAACCATCATTGAAGCAGCCAGGGCCATGATGCATGATCAGAATTTGCCTCTATCACTCTGGGCTGAGGTTGCCAGTACAACAGTATACATACATAATAGATGTCCTCACAAAGTCCTTGAAGCGAAAACTCCTGAAGAAGTTTTCACCGGGTGTAAACTCTCAGTTGAGCATCTAAGAATCTTGGCAGTCCAGTTTACATACACATACCAAAAGAGAAGAGGAGTAAACTAGAGCCCTCTGGTAAGAAAGGAATTTTTGTGGGATACAGTGAGACCTCAAAAGCCTACAGGATTTACATCCCTGGGAAAAAGTTCATTGAAGTAAGCAGAGATGTGACATTTCATGAAGGAACAGCATTCCGTCGGGCCAGAGATCTTCCATGTGATTCAGAGGAGCAGGAAGCTCCACCACTTGACTCTTCTTCTCCAGATGAACAGAGGGAGGAAACCTCTGAGATTGTAGCTGATCCATCAAGAGACTCTATTGAATTTCCAATGGAGTTACCTCCTGTCAAAAGGAAACCAGCTTGGTGCCATGAAATATTGAAAGAAGCAGAAAAACACTCAGCTCCAAAGGGCACCTTCAGAGAAAGCAAGAAACCAGATAAGTACTCCGGTCTCATAGCTCAATTAAATACTGTAATTGATTCTGAACCTTCCACCTTTGCTGATGCTTTCAAACATCAAGTATGGAAGGATGCTATGAGCGAAGAATATGTTTCTATTTTGAAGAATGATGTATGGACAGTAGTTCCTAGACCTCATGGTAAATCTATAGTGACTTCAAAATGGCTTTATAAGATAAAGCATGCAGCAGATGGCAGCATTGAGAAATACAAGGCAAGATTTGTGGCTCGTGGTTTCTCTCAGAAAGAAGGTATTGACTACGACGAAATCTTTGCTCCAGTTGCCAGGTATTCTTCTATTAGAATCATCATTTCACTTGCAGCAGTTTTTGGTTGGAAACTTCACCAGATGGACGTTAAGACTGCTTTTCTTAACGGTGAAGTTGAACAAGAGGTTTACATTGAACAACCTGAAGGTTTTGTAATACATGATAAAAGATCTCATGTATGTAAACTCAAGAAAGCTCTGTACGGGTTGAAACAAGCTCCAAGAGCTTGGTATGGTAGAATTGACAACTTTCTACAAAGTCTTGGATTCTCCAAGAGCATAGCAGATCCAAATCTTTATATAAAGATCATTCAAAATCATCCAGTTATACTAGTCTTATATGTGGATGATCTATTCCTCACTGGAGAGGAAACCTTGATAGCTTAGACTAAGAGGGAGCTTTCTGAAGAATTTGAAATGAAAGATTTGGGGCTCATGCACTACTTTTTGGGCTTGGAAGTTTGGCAGAAACCAGGAGAGATCTTTCTCTCACAGAGTAAATATGCTGTTGATATCCTTCGCAGATTTGGTATGATGGACTGCAAGTCCATGACTACTCCAATGATCTCCAACTTAAAGAAACTCCAAGATCAAGTCACAGGCACAGATCCAGAAGACCCCACCTTGTATCGGCAGATCATTGGATCCTTGATGTATCTCGTACATACGAGACCCGATATCTGCTATGCTGTAAATGCTCTTAGCGAGTTCATGTGTGAACCTAAACATATACATATGGTTGCAGTAAAACATATCCTGAGATATGTTCGGGGGACTATAGCTTATGGTCTCAGATACACATCCAGTGGAGGTGTGATGCTACATGGATTTACAGATTCAGATTGGATGGGCAGTGCAGTGGACCGGAAGAGTACTTTCGGATATTGCTTTAGTTTAGGTTCAGCTATGATTTCCTGGTCCAGCAGGAAACCGGGCTCCGTAGCCCAAAGCACTGCAGAGGCATAATACATTGCTGCTAGTGCTGCTGGCAGAGAAGCAGTGTGGCTCAGGAAGCTACTTGTTCACTGTGACAATCAGAGCTGTATAAAGCTCACTGAGAACCCAGTGTTTCATGACAGATCGAAACACATTGAGATGAGATATCATTATATCCGGGACATGATTCAGAAGAAAGTTCTCAACATTCAGTATGTTTCGACAGCAGAACAGACAACAGACATTTTCACCAAGCCACTGTCCTTGACAAAGTTTGTATACTTTCGTGACAAGCTTGGTGTAGTTGAGAATGCCTCTCTTGCTGAGAGGGAGTGTTAAATTTATATGTAGCTGCAAGAGCCATTCTCCTGGAGGATGGCTAAGACCCTAGACGAGATCTAGGGCCCCCAGTGCACTCCTGGGGTACTTGGTTTGGGACCAAACAGTCAGTGCCATGGCATAAGACCCTTGTAAGGGCCCCCAGTATACGACTGGGGTTCTTGGTGAAGAACCAAGCAGTAAAGACCACTGAGAGGGCCCCCAGTATACGACTGGGGTTCTTGGTCTATGTCCAAGCAGTTAAAGCCCCTAGATAAGCCTAGGGCCCCTGGAAAGGTCCAGGGTACCCATGCATACGTCATGGGTTGATCCTTGGTCTTTGACCTTGGTGGATAAGACCCCAGAAAAAGTTCTGGGGCTACTTGATCCTCTATCAAGTATTTTGATGGTACATGACCTTCCTTGAAGAAGGACATAACCACATGAGGGATAAGTCCCATATGCAGTGATGATAAAGTTATAGGTTCGCCATGTTAAATGAAGGAATGAGTATTGCCACCTGGCTAACCCTCTCTTGCCCTTGCATGTGTTGGTTTGGGGTTTTGTTGTTTTTATTCAAGGGTTAAAATAAAGTTAAATTTAAAATGTTTATTATAACATGTTTAAATTTAATTTAAACATGTTATTTTAAATTATGTTTATTTTAAACCCTTGCCCTAGCCTAAAACTATAAATTAAACCCCCCCCGCCCCCTCTCATTACACTCACCTTATTCTTCATTTGCTTCCAAGAGTGAGCGCTAATCTCTCTCCTATCTGCGGCCCTCCTTGGTGATCTCTTGCTGCGGCCTCCTTTTGTTGCTGTGGGTGCTGCGGCCTCCTTTGTTGGTGAAGTTTTTCTTGTAGCAGTGGCCTATCCTTTCATTGTTACAGGGCTAGTTTTGTGTGTGGAGGGTGCGGCCTCTTCTCCCCTTTCTGCTGTTTGGTGTGGCTGTAAGCTGCGACCACTTATCTACTGTTGCAGGCTGAGATTTAAGGGTGCGCCCCGCTCTTCTGCTCTGTTGTGTGAAGTCTCTAGGGTGCGGCCCCTTTTTTTGTTGTGATGTATGCATAGGGTGCTACCCTTTACATGGCTGAGTGAGGAACCTTCTAGCTGCGGCCGCCTCCTATCTGCTGTCTGGAGTATCTAAGGTTTGCAGCCATCCTTTGTTTGCCATCTGGAGTGGCAAAACAACAACCTACTATCCCTGCTGTGTGATAAATGCAGTCAACCTTTTTTGCTGTGTTAAAACCCTAGGGTACGGCCTCCTATCTCTTGCAGAAATCAAGTTTATACACAGTCTTCTTGTGTAAGGGTTTCGATACTTTCTATTGGTTGAGGGTTTGTTCCTGTGAGGGTTTCTAGTTCAATCTTTTGTGGCAAGAAAATTCTTCATCTATTGGCAAAGAGATCCAACCTATAAGGTGGATCTATGAACTGAACCTTTGTCTGAGCATACTAAAAGGTTCTTCATCTCCTATGGTTATTGTCAGTGTTCCACGGGGACGCGTCCCCCAGGGTGGGGGACGCAGGGGACGCGTTCCCCACGTCCCCGGGACGGGGGGACTCCAGGGGGGACGTTTCCCTAAAACCTAAGTAAGAAGTTGGAGTTGTAAGGTGTTTTGGTGTGCAGCTGAGGGTAGTAAAAGTAAACCTAAGTAAAAGTGAAAGTGACATTCTCCTTTATCTTTCATTTTCATCCTCCTTTATCTTTCATTTTCATCCTTTTACTTAAATTTTTAACATTACCATTAATTGTTTCAGGATGTTTGAGAGTGGTTCCAACCTCATTGGACTTCATATGGAGAAAGTAGAATTTTAGGTCCCATTCAAAATTCAGCAGACTTAACAGTTTTCAAGATTTCAAGATTGGCAAGATTGCAATGTTTCCA
>JASDQU011455153.1:24868-41596 GCA_032191745.1 Picea mariana
TTGATGTTGTAGAGGCCATTTAGAGCCTCATTGATTATGTATTTATGTTCCGATCTCTAGATATGTATTGCACTTGGTGTCGTTTTGATATATTCATGAGCATACTTTGGATATGTTGTCTCTAATTGTCTCTAATGCTTTGGAAACATGATTTAAAATCTTAAAAATTTATTTTAAAAATTTTATTTTTTATATTATATATGTGACGTCCCCCCGTCCCCCATTTCCCAAAAATCCCTAAAATTTGGGGGTACTCCCACACGTCCCCCTTTTGCGTCCCCCCGTCCCCGCGTCCCCCCGTCCCGGAGTCTTGGTGGAACATGGGTTATTGTTCTTTCTTCAGAGGTAAGGCTGCTGTACCAGGTAAGCTGCCTACTGATCTCTTTCAGATCTGGACTTGATTTTACTTCAGTACTGTTTTGATCTAGTTAGCATTGAGTATTAACTACTTAGATCTGAAGCTATACTTTGAATTTACAATTGCCTCTATAGCTGTTCTATTGTGTAATGATCAGACTAGTTGTTAGATCTACAAATCTGTGTATCATCTTGAGTTTAGTTTTATAGATCTATTTTACAGTTTGGTCTTATTCAGATCTGTTCACTGTTAAATCAGCAGAGTTCTTTCTTATTAGATCTGAGTTTTTATTTCTGATCTCACTAAATTTATTGCTGTCTCTCTTAGATCTAAATTCTAAGTGTTCTAACTCTGTTGATCTATAGATCTAGCTGTTTTGATCACTGAAATTAAAAGGATACTGTTGTTTTGCATTTTTACCCTAATTCTAACAAGAACAAAGCACTCGATTGTGTATGGATTGGTCTTGGTGAATAGAATCAGACTTCACAGAGATTATCCAGTGAAATGAAGAGAAATTCCAGAATGGAACAATAATGTCTGTAGACAGCTGGAGATAATGGCAGGAGATGCCATCATGTGGATACTTGAGTTAGTTGGAAGATAGCGCTAAGGGAGTGATTCTAGCAAGTAAATGGGAATTATGGATGAGAGATGATGGTAGGGAATTTTGAGTGCATTCCAAGTGTATAAATGGATAACAAACCAAATAAGTGTAGTGATTTCCATAAGGGAAGTATTTAGAAGTTATATCAAAGGGGAAAGCATATCTACGTTGGATAGTATATGCAAAGCCAATTTAGAAAATTAATATGAAGTTGGGCATGCAACCCAATGCAAATATAATGATGAAAACACACTTATCTAAGTGCAAAAATATAAATTACAGTGAATAATTATGATTGCCACAGTGAATTAAAATGCTGCTGTTTTTGGTATTTTTGTATTTTTTTAACGTTTTTTATTGCATGGAAACTAAGACATACGTAAAGTTTTTCTCTATTTCTGCGATAAAAACGAAATTACAGCAAGCTAATCTTGCTGAATTTTATCTAAAACAGAATTAAAATGACCTAGATGCCTACTCAAATATGCCTAAGATGCACAGTATTCAATGTTTGATTTGAAAATTTGTTTCAAGTGAGGGATCAAGAACATAAGATTCAGTAAACCAGTGCCTTTTATGGAGTCAAAAGAAAAGGAAAAGATAGAAAGTGAATAGGGCAGAGGACAATCTGAAGCCTATCACTCAAACCCTAGTAAGATCAAGATTAAACACTAGTGAAAACCTAAGAAAACAGAAGTTTCACACATAAAGAACCTGTATTTGTCGACTAATGAAAATCTGTGTCTTTATTATCAAAAGTTGTAGGTAGAACAAAGTTTTGACAAGCTTGGACAGCACACTCCAAGGTACAAATCAACTCTACTGGATGGGATAGTACTAGTCACGATCCGTCACAACCAATCCACCACCACAGGTACTCCATGCTAGTAGTTAATCTCAATCTGTCTAGGGGGGAATAAGCAAACGAGAAGGGGAAGAAGAAAGCACAAGCTCAAGTGCTCAAGATCTCACCAAAGAAAGTCCACCTTTCTTCTTCTTGCTCAGGACAATATATAGATGAATGAGAGAATAAGAATAAGAATAAGTGAGATAGAAAGTAGAGGGAAAGTAAAAATAGCAGTCTTCAAATATAACACTCATTTTTAAAGTGAAAATAGCATGTGTATGAAGAAACTACCCCTCCAAAAAGATTGCCCTCCTTCCATAATAATCACCCATAAGAGTAACTACACTTGTATATGGAAAATTTCTTCGTTTAATGCACTTTTTTCATGCCTAGAATAGATCCTACGAATTCTCCAAGGGGATAAGATAAGATAAGATAATTATATTAATGTCCAACAAATGACCACAAAGTAGGTCAATGGGACTGCTGATTACAATGATGTCGATACAAACCAGGAGTACCAAAAAGTCTCTTGTATAAAGAGCAAGAAGTAAAGTAAAGCATGAGGTTTATGCTACACCTTGGAAAACCCTCGACTCAGAGTGCAAGCGACCACAATGGGAGGGAAATGTACAGAGGGAAAAGATCCAAGGACTAGATCATGGTCCACTAGATCTATCTCTCCTAACATCTGAGGCCAAATGAAGAAAACTCAAGATAGAATGTTGTCTCGAGGAAGAGCTAGGGGAAGATCTGGACCGCCTACTATGTTTCTGTCTAGAAGAAGTAATCCACCTCTGATGTCTAGGTGATCTTGTTTGCCTGCTGGTGAGGGATCTAGTCTGGCAATGTCTCTGAGGTCTTTGAGAGAATCCCTTAAAATTAAGCTTTAAGTTATGGAATAAGTGAAGATAAAAAATAGTATGATGAGCTAGACTAATTTTAGGAAGGAAAAACTTTAAAGTAGCAATGCAAGCTCCTTTAGGCCAAGCACTCCTTAGCTAAGGTCACATGAAAATACCCTCTTGATCATTCCAAAACGCAACCGGTCTATAAAATTTAAAATTGCTTGGAATGTCTTGAAATCGGAAATTGATTTTGTATGCCATACTTGGTCCATGAATGTTTAGTCACCTGCTAAAAATATCCCTAACTTGGTCCATGAATGTTTAGTCACCTGCTAAAAATAGCCCTACCTCGAAATCCAATGAAACTCACACCATAGGCAAATCTTCCCATTGTGTCCTCGAAAATCAGAAATTGGACCACTCTTCGAAAACTGCTAAAAATACCAACTTTGTAGATTTGTCTAAAAACAAGATCCCATGCATATCTTCCCAAAGGGTGTCCAAAACTATGATCAAATAATGTAAAGGACGACACTGCAAACTCACCCTGATCATACCCCCTAAGTGTCTTCAACCTCCCATACTTTTTTTTTCGAGAAAGAAAAAACTTATATTTCATTTAAAAAGAAATATACATATTACTGTCCCTTGAAGGACTTTCTTTTCTGTCTTTTCACTCGTATTTACCCAATACATACTTATAGTTATCTCTTCATGCTGTTCATGACTACAACAATAAAAAACATATCCCCGATAACAAGAATGATATCACTGCACAAAAAAGAGCTATCAACTACAGTCTAAAGGTCATCTCATCACAAGGTTTCCCTTCAAAGAGTTCCTGAAAACTGAAAATACCTTTATCTATTGTTAGAGCTTCTTTAGATACGTCATCCGCTTGCATATTTAGCTCCCTGAAGATATGTGCAATGGAGAACCATTCCAAAATTGATAAAAAAGAGTGAATTTGAACTAACAAAGGTTTTAACCTTGGCACCTGAATGTGAACAAGCCCCTTTACACAATCAATTCTAGTCTTTGAATCTCCCAGAATTTGGAATTTCCTCAAACTGAGAGTGTCCACCATAAATAAAAGGGCCCATAGAGCTGAAAGCTCAACCTTCATGTTTGAACCAATACTAGGTGCATATCTGATTTTGTAGAAATGAGATGCTGAGATATATAAGACCGCCCTTGCCCCACAAGAGGGAGGGTGCCCTTGACTGGCTTCGTCGAAATATGCCCAAGGAATGCTCTCGTCTACAAGAGGCATTTCAATTACCTTTTCCTTTCAAGGTTTAATCTTAGACTTGAACTCCTCAACCAATCTAGATGTTAAAGCAACCACCACCTCAGGAGGGGTGTATGAATTCTGAAAAATTCGGATGTTTTGAGCCCACCACGTGAAATAAAATAAGAAAAGAGGAAGAGTAATTATACCTTTGGAGTTCACATCATCTTTCCACTTACTTAGCCAATCTACGATCTCACCTTCCAAACCCAAAAAACTGACCTTCAAGGATTTTGAGATTGAATCCCACACTTGTTGCGTGAAAGAACGTGAGACAAAGATGTGCTGCATAGACTCCTCTGCGCTTAAGCAAAGGGAGACAAAGATGTGCTGCGCAGACTCCTCTGCGCTCAAGCAAAGGGCACATCTACCAGGACATGTCCATCCCTTCTTGACTCTTTTGTCTCAAGTGAGTAGTCTGTTTTCCATCGTCAACTAACTCAAAATCTTAATTTTTTGAGGGGCATTGATTGTCCAAATAAAATTCCACCACCATTTTCTTTCACCTTCGACATTGCCTTCTGCTTGAACCTAGTAACCAAGTTTCATTGTGTATTGGCCTGATTTTTCATTTTTAGACCATGAAAGGGAGTCCTCAACCTCCTTTTGTAAAGAAATGAAATTTGAGTATAAAGAGGTCAAATATTCTTCCCATTCTGATGTTCTATCCCCCTCAAGCTCTAGCATCAAAGCCGATCTCCACGAGCTTCGACCAGTATGATCCACCTCGCCAAGCCTTGCATCCCATAACAAGAATAAGCCTTGATCATGGAGAATGCCAACGAAATCTTCAGAGAGTTTGAATCCTTCTCCCGCACCAACCCATGGGGCTTTGCCAATCCTGACACTTTTCCCATTTTTGACTTGCCAAACCGTCCAGTCCCCAATCAAAGGAAAGGATTCTACAAGGGATTTCCAATAGATTGAGCTATTTGAAACCGATTTGTTTGGAACTCTGATCCAATTCACAAAAGACATACCATGGAGATACTTGGATACCATGTGGCGTACCTCGTCACCAACAAACCCAAAACAATTTGCTTGGAAACCAAACTGTAATGTACCCACTGCCCGGGTTCTTCAGGAATTCACCTTCTTGACGAATTTTCAATTTCTGATACCAATTAATTAATAAAGAAGCATGAAACCAACACATGCAATAATCAAGAAACATACTAAACCATAAAAGTAATGAATAACATGCCATGCACAACATTAACAACAAGCATGCACATTATAAACACATATCAGAGATAAATAATACATAGTGGAATATAAATTACACAGAAAACATAGAGAGCACTTATCTTTTCAAATAAACATTCCCCAACTGGCTACAGACGCCGAACGTTCCACCCAACCATAGACATTGCCGTTCTAGCTTTCAACAACATGTCACCCTTGAACTAGGGCTATGAATCCACAAGGACGGTACCTAGGCCGACTCTAACAAACACAACCGGATATCAAGCTCTCATGGTTTTCCCAACCACACAACAATCCTAGTTTACCATCTCTCTTCCCCTTCAGTCTTCACAATCCAAGGAAATGAACCCCTTTCTATGCAATGTGGTCCCTTAGGTTGTTCCACTTCCTTTCGAGGGCTTCAATGCTACTGGTCAGGAAATCTCAATGTTGTAAACTCCAAGGATTCTGAACTATGCACAATTCTTTCACAATTTCCATCAATCTCATGCAACTAAACATCCATTCCTTTCTGGAATAATCAATAGTTACTTACAACCAACAAGCAATGGCTCTTCTCTTCCCATAATTCATTTCCCATGCCCAAACTAAGAGCAAGAATGAATGAGGAACCAAATGAGTGAGTAACAACGATTGAGTAACCCCCAAACAACCCAAAAGCGAGGTTTATATAATTAAATGCAATTAAGCATCACATGGATTCCCTAAGAAGCTCATGTAACCACTTTTCCCAACTAAATCCAAGATGGGTGAATAAAATAATAATAAAAAGACTTAGCCCCTTTAGCCCCCCCCTCGTGGAATCATATCCCCTAATCTCTGTCCTTGCCTGTCTTGCAGACAACGATGTATTTTATTAATATATTCAAACTATTACATTTCTAGGCACTTCGACCTTGCAACATTATAGGCACTTTGACCTTGCATGAATAAACAAAAATACATTATTAATTTAGGGACTCAAAACCGGGGTATTACATACCATCACCCTGCCCCATAAACTCTTATTGTGAATTAGTCTCCACAAACTTTTTGCAATGAAAGCTCTGCAAAACTAGAATATGTTTTGATACCCCATTCGCCTAGCTCCTTAGGCATTGTGAGCCTTGACCATTTCACGAGAGGGACACCCCTGACTCTTTCCTCCCAGATCAATGTTGTGACCATAACGAATCCCCCTTTTATTTCATGCTCTTATGAGCCAAAATAAATGGGGCCCCCATTTGTTCTAAATCTGGATGCTTAACCTACTTGTTATCCTACCTTACCTAGCCTTCGATGACCTACTGAAGTAGAAGTATAAGAAATTGGAAGACATTGACTCTTGAGGAACCCTTTGCAGACCATACACCACTGAGTTTGGTATTGATGTCCCTACCCTCATTCTGCAAAGAGACCCTTGAGAGACCTTTTTTAACCCTGTCTACGATTGAATGATGTTTTGGTACTCCAATAATAGCTTGATCAACTGCCAGATCCCCTATTGGATATTCGAGGCTAAGAAAGTGGCATAGTCTTATATGGTGGCACTCCTCTTTTCAGAGCCGACCCAACAAACCAACATCTCTTAAGAAATCCTAGGATCTGTAATAACAAGTAAGGCAATGGGGGAAAACATATATCAACCAAAATGTGTGGATAACTCAAAACTAGCCTCTCACATCTTTAATATGGAAGAAATGACAACCTCCTCATTATCGAGGTGTTAGAACTTGGTGATTCAAAATTTGGAATTTATAATCCTTCAATTTGAAGCATGCTTATCTACGCTCCACAGACTCATCCTATTCCATCGATATATCATATTGTTAAATTTCCCTAGAATTGGATGATTATAGAATGACTTTCCCTCAAATTAATTTCTGTTAGCTAAACCATAAGAAAGGCAGATGTAGGGCTGACCCTTACAATCAGATAAATTCACTGCTTCATCTTTGATCTTCCAGATAATCCTAAGAAAGGGGGGGGTTTGTTTTCTGACTAAAGCTTTTATATGTGGAATCTACTAGAGAAGGGATACATATCACTAACCCATATTTTCCGCTTATATGGGACAAATTTGATACTCTCCTCCGTGAGGTAAGGGAACACTATGATAAGACCACATTTCTCCTTTCGTGGGTATCTGCTCTAATCTCATTATATCTGATAATTTTAACACCATGCGCTCAAGAGGCTGTTGAGGGTCAGTGTTACAACATGAATATCTAACCAAGTAAAACAAAGGAAAGGTTATGCCATTGGTATCACATAGATGCGTTTTCAATCTAAATGAAATAGAACTCAGTTGAATTAATTGATTAAGCTTTCTCTGGTCAAGTACTAGTATAAATAGGAATTATGGTTTCGAAAGAAATACATGTGAAGAATTTATGGAACCTGCGCTCATGATGTTTTGTCTACGCAGGAGAAGGAGAAACTCAGAATGACTCGAAGAGGAACATGTCAACCCGGGATCTCCACCTACCAAGAATGAATAGCCTTTGACAGGAGGCAGGAAAACGAGTGCAACAGATTGAAGATCGATAGGAGTGTCAGTGATAGGAAACTGACTGTGCAAACCGAGCAATGGGTAAAGCTTCTTGTAGGGTCAGAAGAACCATACACATATACAATAGAGACCATTCTCATTGGTTCACAGTTCCGAGGATGCGACCGTTTATTAAATCGTGTAAAACCTGTATGCATATATTGCCACAACCCACGAGCTACAGACATGACCGTTTCTGATATGCGGACAATAAGCCTTTCGGGGGGTCACCAAAGAACTTCAACCAGTAATTCTCCGCAAGACCGCGACCCGCAAACCGTGTGAGCCTGACCCCTATGAGCTTTACCCTTATGGACCCCACCATAACGGATCCGATCCCTTTGCGATACTTATCTTCGCAGATTTACTTGTCAGGAAGTTAGTTATGCCTAAAAACTCATTCCAGACCCTCACCTCAAAACCTTATGTCTTGAAGTGCCGCAAAACCTTGTTGTCCAATAAATGGTGAGATCGTGCAGTGAGTGACACCTAACCGAGATTGTCGAACTAGTTAAGAGTTGCTCCGCAAACCTGCAACCCGCAAACTACGTGGAAAAAGTCTATGCAGAATATCTCACGCGAGTTTCCTCCTGCCGAAGTATTAATACAAAAATCCTACGACCTTGAAACCTTGCAACCCACAAATCTATTGAGTGAGATCTTTGCAAAACGTATGAATCATCGCTCATCAGCTTTATGTAGAGTTCCACAAGATTGTATTTGCTTCTGCAAACCTGCTTACAACGCAAATATGCCGCCAACTCACCTGCTGACGGTAAGTGACATGACCTTTTCGATATGCGTATCATTCAACCTGTCACCTCAAACACATGAAATCTCTGTGGAATGAGGGAAGTACATTACAGTACAGGGAGTCCTCGATAGACATAGGACAAGTCTTGACTGTGCAGCAGGAGCGAGGCAGGCAAACAAAGATTGAGGGAAAGCTGCAGGGAAAGCCTGCATTTCCTTCTCTGCCAACTGGGTCCTTTGAACAGAGACGACAGATCTGCAATCAATGAACATGTTTTCCTATAGTTGGTCATCATCTGGACCGAATTTTCAGGGGAAGAGCCCTTCACTACCAAAGATTTTAAGTTTCTCACCTTCCTAAGGAGATCGTTGTTGAGATTTGGGTACCTTGGAAAGTGGTCCCCTTGTGGTTGTGGGTCTCTAACCACAAGAGGGAAATATTTGACCCATTGTGCCTTATACTTTGTCTAATTTCACTTTGACATTTTCCTAAGTCAAATGGGTGAAATTTGTCACTTGAGTGAAAAGTGACTATTAATTCATTTTGTGGGTGAATTGAGGGACATAAAGTGAATTATGGAAACTTAACCCAAAGTGGGTTTTGAGTTGAGATTCTTTTTGAGAGATCTCAACCATTGATTAGGGATGGCTTGGGATGATCCTAGCCATCCACTTTTTAGGTTTCCTTATGATTCCTTAAGAAGGGTGCATAGGGCATTTGGAGGCTCATTCACTTGTATGTTCACCAAGAGAGTTTGGAGAAGGGGAAGAGGATGAGAATGGAAGCATTGGGAGAGGAGAGCTTGGGCGCCATCTTTCATGGAGGGCTCATGGAGGCTTAGGTCCTCATTATTTGTAGGTATTGGTTATTGCTTGGAGGAGGGCGCACTTGTGGAGGAGGGCGCACTATTAGCAGGTAATAGAAGGACTTGTGCTATTTCAGATCTGTTTGGCTCATGTTGGAGGAGACACACAAGAGCACATTTGTGTGGAAAGGATTCTTCATTGGACCAAGGAGGAAGGAGGGTGCATCACTTCAATGGATAGAGCAACAAGGGAAGAGGGCACATTTCTCTTCTTGGAACTCCAAAGCTTCTTGTGAGGAGTTGCTATTGTATCAGGTTCCATTGTATTAGCTTACTTGTTGTATTCACTACTTAAGATCATCATTATATATACTTTCATTCCAAACTGGTTTTCCCCGGGGGGGTTTTATCTAGGGTCATGTTGACCAAAAATACTTGTGTTCATTTCATGCATGCTTAGAGTATAGATCAGCTTGTTAGAGTTGTAAAGATCAGGAGGAGTGATATTTGTTTTGAGTATATTGCATGTGCTAACATTGGGGTATGAAGACACTTGCAAGGGCACCTCAAAAGAGCACTTAGCCATAAAAATTATGAGCATAAAGTTACTTGACTATTTGCTCTCCTAAAACAACAACAAAGGACAGTCTTGGAGATTGAAACTCAGAGCCAATTTTCAGGTCAAGGACAGACCTGTTTTGGCAGTCTCATAGTACCTCGAATTTCTACAATCACAATAGGAATGAATATTATGTAATGCTTTTTCTATGTGTTGGAAAAACGGAAATGTATTGGGAATGGGAAGAGTAGGGAAGCTGTAGCATTAGTAACTGAAAAATTCTGTAGTTAGGGAGGTCAACAATCCACCTTCAGGGATAAAAGAAGTCCAATGTAACATGAGAAAAAGGGGGGTTGGAGAACCAAAGTCCGGTATTGTATAGCTCTTTATCAAATTGAAAGGAAAATAGGAAAGCTCTCTGCTTGCCATCGTATTCCTGAAAACGAACTATTTCTTGGAGGGAGAATAATAGCAAGCAATTTCATGATTCATTTATTCAATGGTGCATTGTTGGTGATTGTTTTCTGCAAGTGTTTTCAATTTGTCATTCTTGCCAATTGTCATTTGTAGAGAATAATTATAAATGGACTCCGAATTCAATTACAGGAACATGCTTATGGTCATCTACATGCAAACAAGTGTGCAACATGATTTGATTCTGTGAAATAAGATCTATTTTTGTTTTACACATTGAATTATATACCTGTAATTGAATCTACTACTGTTAGAATAGGATTGCAGTTGCTCATTATTATTGGATTGCATGACCATATTAGAATAGTTTTGCATTTAGAATTTAGCCTAGCTTAGGTGAAAAATTCTCTCTTTTGAGAGCAATTCATTTAGTTAGCGACAACCTGGCCCATATATCGGTGGGGATTGCTATTCAAACGATAGTGGGTCTAATTGGGACCTGCCATCGAGCAACTCTCCCTTATGTCGATGTCGGGATTTTCGCTTGCGTCAATAACCAGAGAAAATGGAAACAAATCTTTCTAATCTTGGTTAAAATCCCTTTCGGGATTTTCACAATTGAAGCCTAGTAGATCGAAATGCTTGACAGGACTAAATTGAGCAAAATAAGCCGACCCCCCTTGATAGCCATTGGTTGACCCACAACTTGATTCTGGCTTGAATTTTCTTGATTATCCACATCCAATCCTCATATAGATAGGAATTTGGTTTGAGTTTAAAACCCCAAATATTTGAGCCCAAAATTTATACTTTTCCTAGAAAAGGGTAGGAACTCATCCAATTGCGCTACTACCTCCTCTTGAACTGCATATATCAACATGTTCTATTTTTCGAAATTTATTTGCATTCCAATGGCTATGCAAAAAGAATCCATTGATTTTATGGCTTGAAATTCTTGTATATTCCCTGCACCAAAAAGAATAACATCATCAACAAAGAGTAAATGGGAGATTATTTCTGAGTCCGAAATTTTGAGACCTTTAAGGAGGCCAATCCTTCTTGCGTTTTTGATAAGCAAGCACAACCCCTCAACAATCAGGAGAAACAAAAAAGGTGACAATGGGTAACCTTGGCAAAGCCCCTAGAGGTTTGAAAGGAAGCAAAAGGTGACCCATTTATGAGAACAACAAAGGAAGGGGTTTCAAGGCAACCCATGATCAAATTAACATAGTTTAAATTCATCCCCATCTGAATTAAAACAAGGCTGCTTTGGAGAGGTCTAATTTCAGGACCACTGATGAAAGGTTTTTGGACTTGATGGAGTGCAGGGCCACCTGTGTGATATCAACAACATCATGAATTTGGTGTTTAAAGAGGAACCCATATCATTCCTCTGAGACGATTTCACTTAAAATTGGCTTTAGGTGGGAGGCTATGATTTTTGCAATAAGCTTGTAAATCAAGTTGTAGCAGGATATGGGTTTGAAATCTTCAAAAGAGATAACCTCTTTCTTTTTAGGGATTAACGCGAGGAAAGTGACATTGAAAGACCCCCAGATTTTTCGTGATTTCTGAGATTCCCTAGCCACCTTTAGGATGTCATCTTTGAGAAAATCATAGAATCCCAGGTAAAACTCGACAAGGGTGAAATATCCCAAATCTAGCTGATCTGGAAATCTACTGCTGAACTAGTGTTTTGTCTCTTAGATCTGATACTCTAGGGGTTTCTAGATGTGTTTGAGTTAATTGTTTAACATTCTTGGTGATTTTTGCATGTGTGTGTCATACAAATAATGTTTAAGCAATATATACGATGCATGTGAAATAAGGAACAAACACCATCTCAATAATATGTATTATGAGGAAAAATCAGGAAATACAATGATATGCTGGAAGCAGAGAAAATAATCATCAGCTAGATCCCATGGATCATCGCTGGAATACAAAGCAACTACTACAAAATACCCATGAACGAAAGATATGGATGGATCTGAACAAGCACGGATAGATCGACAAAACGCAGTTCCAGAAACTCACGACAATTGCTGCAAACATTGGAAAACTCGCCCTGGTGGCTATACTCGACAGATTTGCCTGGAAACTGTCCCAAATTGAGCGCCCTGGACTCTACGCTGCTCTTGATAATTGTTGGACTTAAGATTTGACCCCTGAAGCTCTGGATGCCATCCCCTGGGGAACTGCGCACCTCCTGGGCTCTCTAAGTTTGCCCTAGTGATTCCACCGTCGGAATCCACTGCTATATGTCTCGAAATGTGCGCCCTGGCCTCCTTTGTACTGGGTCAAAAGGGTTTTCTTTGATCTGATCTGGAATACCCCCTGGAACCCCAAATGCCCCTCCTCAAGCGCTGCACACTTCCTGGCTGTCTGATGTGCCTTGAGAGATTCCACCGTCAGAATCTGATGACTGGTGGCTCAAAAGAAGCGCTTTGGTTGATCCTCAACTGGGTTGGAGGGAATCTGCAAGATAAACCATGGTCTCGTGCAGCTACACAAAACCCTCCCTAAACCTTGCGCCCTCACTGGCCGAGCTGCGCAATCACTGCAAAAACTGAATACTCCTGAATGGCACGGTGAAATACCTGGATGGTATCTCCGATAGGCTATGGTGTATCTCTCAATACCGAAACCAATCTAGGTGGTGGTTTCCTCTAGAAATCCACAAGACAACAAGAGGCTGTGACACACGTTCAAAATCTTTGCTTTTAAGGTAGATTCTGGAACCAAGTAGATCCGGTCCTTGTAGAAAATGACATCGTCTAACAATCGGTATCTATCATCAACTACTTGTCCATCCAATACCTCACAAGAAAATTTGTGTTTGGACTACTCCACCAATGTGCTTTCTAGTCTGTGCAAATATCCATATCATCGAACACCCTGCTGGTCTCCTGGACAAGGCATCTTCATGACGTCCCTCTTTCCCTTAACATACTTAATGTCAAAGTCAAAGGCTTGGATCTTCGAGACCCACTTCTGCTGTCTCTCATTGAGGTCTTTCTGATCCAGGAAATACTTGAGACTGTTGTGATCGGTCTTCACTACAATTCTGCTACCTACTAGATACTGCCTAAATTTGGTTAAGGCGTGCATGATTGCTAGCATTTCCTTGTCATAAATAGAGTAGTGTCTCTCCGACTCGTTGAGCTTCCTGCTCTCGAACACAATGGGATGGCCTCCCTGCATCAAAACGGCTCCAATCCCCACCCCTGATGCGTCACACTCTAAGACAAACGACCGAGAGAAATCTGGAAGGGCTAGAAGAGGGCATGTGCTCATAACCTCCTTCATTTTCTTAAATGTCTGTTGTGATTCCTTTGTGAAATGAAAAACACCCTTCTTGGTCAGATCTGTGAGCGGTGCTCCCAACTGTGAAAAGCCTCTGACAAACCGCTTGCAGTAACTGCATAACCCAAAGAATCCCTTCAGCTCCGTGAGGTTCTTGGGTGTTGGCCAATCCAGAATGTCCCTGATCTTCTCCTGATGAACCTGTACTCCCACCTGTACTCCCTGCTCACTGATGATATGCCCCAAGTACATAAATTCTCTCATTCCAAACTCACATTTGGACACCTTGGTATATAATGACTATGCCTGCATAATGCCCAAGACCTCCTCCAAATGTGCCAGATGCTCATCCCATGTCCTGCTGTAAATCAATATGTCATCGAAGAATACCAAAAGGTACTTCCTCAACTGCCCTCTGAAGGTGTGGTTCATGCAAGACTGGAAAGTGGCAGGGGTGTTGATTAATCCAAACGGCATGACCAAGAACTCGAAATGTTCGAAATGGCATCTGAATGTTGTCTTCTCTATATCCTACTCCCTGATGTTGATCTGATGATATCCTGACCGTAGATCAATCTTGTTGAAGAAAACTGCCCCATGTAACTCGTCCATCAACTCATCTATGCGTAAAATGGGGTATCTGTTCTTGATCGTTTTCTTGTTGAGAGCTCTGTAATCAATGCACATCCTTAATGTGCCATCCTTCTTCAGTACCAGAACGAATGAAGAAGCAAAAGGACTCGTGCTGGGCCTGATGTGGCCCATCGCAAGCAATTCTTTGATTGCTTTCTCAATCTCGTCCTTGAATCTCTTGGGGTGCCTATAGGGCACGATGATCACCAGTGTATCCCCTGCTTCCAACTCGATCGTATGCTCAAATCCCCTGTCTGGTGGTATTGACCCAAACAGTGGCTCATACTAGCTCAGAAGCTTCGTGATCTGTGGATGTTACTGCTCTTTGCCATCTGAATCCTTCCGTGTGGTGATCAAACACTTTGCTGCATAAGCTACATCACTGTGACGGAAAATCCACTCCATCCTCTTCGTTGACACTGCTCGGGGTGATCCTGTAGACATACCTCTCAGTACCACTCTCGATCCATTGGCGTCTCTGAAGCTCATGGTCAACGTATGATAGTTGAACCCGATCTCCCCCAATGAATATAACCATTGTACCCCCAACATTGCATCTATATCTGATAGGTCAACTACATAAAAGGTATTCGTAAGGGTGTAGTTTCCTAGCTTGACCTCTAGGTCTGGGACCATGTCCAAACATGTCATCGTGTATCCATCTGCCACTGCCACGTGGAATCCCTCGAACTCCTTAGTGAGTAACCCCCTCCTGGCTACTAAGGATGTATCTATGAAATTGTGGGTGGCCCCACCATCAACTAGAGCTGTCATGCACTGTCCTTGTACAAGGCCCTTGAGCTTGAGAGTGTTGTTCCTAGGTACTCTGGAAAGGGTTTCTATGGTTCCCCCTTTCACCTCTCTACGAGGTTTTGTCTCCTCCTTGGGCTGTCGCTCTGGCTCATGTGTGGTCTCATCCTTTGAATCACTGTCTGCCTGTGCCCCGATCTCCTCATCCTCCTCCTCACTGCCTGATTCCACCTCAATGTAGTGGATCTGTCCCTTTCCCATGCATCTATGCCCTGGGACCTAAGGGTTTCTGCAAAAGAAGCAAAGCTTCTTCCTCATCAACTCCCGTTTGGTGTCATTGTCCAACTTGGGTTTACCCTTCCATTCTCTTTTAGGATCTTTCTGATCCCTGTCTCTCTGTGGTACAAAGGGTTTGGTAAAGGTTTTGGGTTTCAGCGCTGAGCCCCCCATGTCTCTTGTGCGCACAATGGCCTCCTGTAGGGTGTGAGGCTTGAAAACCTTAACCCAACCCCTCAAGGGCTCAGTCAATGCCTCTGTGAACAACATCACCAACCTGTGCTCCGATATATCGGATACGACCACTGCCTTTCTTTGGAACTTTGTGATGAAGGCCTCAACTGATCCTGTCTGTCTCAACTGTGTAAGGTACTTGAAATGGAGCTCTGGATCTCTCTCGTCGAACCTCTCCATCAACCTCTCATTGAACTCCAAGTATGAAGTAATGTGGCTATGACCCAAGGTCACCAGCCCATGGTACCACCACCCGTGGGCCTCCCCATCCAAGTGCAAGGTGGCAAAGATGATAACTTCTGACTCTGTTATCGGGTTAAGCTTGAAATATGTGTCAAGCTTCTGTACCCATGCCTGAGCTGAGCATCGTGATGACCCGTCGAAAGTAGGAATGTTCAGCTTTCCCACTTTCTTGATGAAATCCATGTTTTGAGTTTGCGCATTGCCCCTCTGTGCCTCTCGGGGTCTGTTTCGATACCTGATCGAACAATAGTCTAGCAAACTCATGTCTGCATGGAACTCCGGTCCTAGTGCCAAATATTCTCTCCTGTACTCTCCAAATGGGTCCTGCGACACTGCCTGTCCTCCTGCTTGCCCTGGCTGTCCCAACGACTGTCCCCCCTGGAAATGTGGATATAATGGTCAGGGAATCCTCCCAGATGATGTATAGGCACGGATAGGCGAGGGATGTCCACTCGCACCACCCTGAGATCCACTAGAGCCACTGGCCCCACCTCCCTGATGTCCTCCTGATCCACTCGCTCCTCCTCCGGCATTGGCACCCATGGTGCTCACACTATACCGGATCATCTGTGTGCTGATGGCCATCTGTGCGATGGCGTTCATCATGTCCCTCTGTCCTCTAGCTAGGTCATTCAACATGGCCTGCGTACTGTCAAAATGTGTCTTGGGGCCTTTCCCCCTGCCCTCTGGTGTCTCACGCCTGTCACCCATAGTCCTCTCTATCTCTGCCTTTGTGTTAGAACTGATATGCTCTCTGTCCTCTAACTCTGGCTCTGTATTTCGCTGAGTGTGGAAGGGAGTGTAGTCCCTTCTGTTCCTATCTCTTCTATCTCTGCTATGTCCTTTGCGGTACTAATTGTCCCCAATATGTCCTCGGCCCTCTGGGTATTCTTCTCCTCTTCCCGGAATCATGGGGTCATGAGAAGCACTTCTTCATAGGCTGGCAGGAAGAAGGCGCCTATGAAGAAGGCTCTGATACCATTGAAATATCCCAAATCCAACTGATCTGGAAATCTACTGCTGAACTAGTGTTTTGTCTCTCAGATTTGATACTTTGGGGGTTTCTG
>JASDQU011455154.1:3188-14400 GCA_032191745.1 Picea mariana
GTCACAACTTCCTTGTACCATGATATTTGTTATCATCATGGTATGCAATCATGTGTTCCATATCACTTTGGAATGAATCTTGCACTATATAATTAGGTACAAATTAATGGTGTTTTTCACACATAAGATAAAGAGGAGAACATTTCTACTCATGATCATATTACTTCTTATTCTAATCAGTTATCTGTGGGGGAGTTAAGGAATGATTTAAAAGGGTGTCAAATTGTGTCTTCCATTGATTCATCAAAATTTTTGTTTAATGAAGAATCTGAATTTTTCCATAATCAATTATTTGAGATTGAAAATTACTGTCAACCAAACACCGATATCAGTGATTACTATTCAAAGATGTTTTTTTTTTTTTTTCCATTTAGTTCATCTCAAGTAGTCAATGTCGAAGAATTCAAGCTCAATGAGAAGTTGAAATAAAATGAGACACTTCTTCTTCAGTTAAAAATCATGATAAGTTCTTTTTATTTTAATCCTACCAATAACACTAGGATCCTTTTACAAGATTCTTTCCATACCAATCCGGTACCTTATTTTCATCAAAAATATTTTTCATCTATGAATTCTTTCGAAGAATCCTATGTTGGTAATTGCACATATTATGGTAGTATTGCAGATTGGCTGGAATGTTCATATCTTGAAAAGTTTTGAGAGATTGGTAAGGTTGTTTTCACCATATTTGTGAATAAAGATAAAGGAGGTAAACTTAACACATTATTTTTGTATCCTCCACACGAAGAAATTTATAAGAAAATGGAAAAATGTGAGGATGATGGGGCACTTCAGTCTTGGTCGATGGTTATGTCAGGTCCTCATAACTTTTACAAGTTTTTTGAACTCGGTTGCATTCTTCCATGCTTTAGTGATCCATATCGCGACAAAATTGCGGATTGGCTGGAGGATTCATACTAAAGTGTACAAGGGAATTGTAAGGTCATGCTTTCTTGTTTCTAAATGATTATTATAAAGGTAAGTATGATGTATTCTTTTCATATTCTGATACACTCCCATTCTTGTTACTGATATTTGATTTTGTTTTCATTGTAGGATTGGAGTTACTCCGATGATTGCACTGGAAATACGACTACACTTAGTATTTTGATTTGTTAAGTAATCTAGAGTAGGTTAAGAGTAGATTTCATTTTTGTTGTTTTTAATATTTTCTTTTTGAATAATGCAGTTATGAACACAAGTGGGTAAACCAAGAGAACCATCATATGAATGTTGTTAGGAAAGTCCACTTTAATTCTTTTCTCTCTTATTTTCGTGGAATGTTTATTTTCAAAAACGCATTATCATCATGGAAATTTTAAAATGGAAAGTAAAGAGATAAGTAAATTTGAATTGTCAATTCACCTGAATTCAATCCTGACCCAAGATGCCACGAGTAGGACTGCACTCATCTTAATAGGAAATATTTTTTTTCTTTAATCTCTAAATAAAATCACATCTCATGAAACATTATCTTAAGGAATGAACCTTCCCGTACATGAGACTTTATATGATTTAGTTCTTCCTTTGTTTTACAATGGGATGCTAGTAGATCCAAAATCTCGGGTTTATCTTTGGCCAAAATTGTTTTATGAAAGTGTGATTTTGTTCTTTTGATTTGTTTGTTTCAATGTACTTATAATTTTGATTTGTTTCAATAAAATTTGATTTGGTTTGTTGAATGTTATTCCTTTTCTATTTTTTGAGTGAGTCTTTTCTCTATTGTTTGTCTACATTTTTGGTTCAATAACTCTGTTGTTTGAAACTTATCACCAGATGGAAATATTGTTCAAAATATCATACCACATGTTGGTCTCCAAATAAACTGAGATAGTCCAAATATGGTCTTGAAATAAGATTTATCTCAACTCTATTAGACCATTTTTTTTTTATTGTTACCATTCTTCTTTCCCTTCAATATTCTTGTAAGGAATTGTCTCTAAAAGTTGGAGTGATCTATGGTTATAATGGATATTATAAGAATTTTTACACCATCCTAGTCCTTAAGGGACATTCTATTTTTGCTTCGCCATCTTCTAGATAATCTCTTATTCAGATAATAAAATTAAATTCGGTGATTGGATCACCTGTGAGATTGAAATAATGAAGCATAAAGTTTCTAATAAAGAGTTGGAAGGTCTCATCACGACTCGATCCATCATGACCATAGGAAGTTTAAAGAAGTGACATTACCATTTTTGGTCACCAAGCCAGGGTAGTGGCCTTCAATATTCTCAAATGAAGGACAATAAGTCTCATCACGATCCCACTTGCTCACCTCCATGGACTTAAGTGGATGACACTACTTACTAACTAGTCACCAAGCCAGAGCAGTGACTTTCAGTTAGTCAGCAAAATGCTATAAGAATAAAACTTAATAATTCCAGGAATGATCCATCACATGCTATTAAACTATTAGATGGGATCAAGGAGATCATATAGATTAAAAGGTAACCATGTTGAGGCTATGAACACATGCTGGAAGCAACGGCCATGCATGTGGTATTGAAGTCCTTTTCTTAAAACTATCATGACCCATTGGTGAAACAATAGTTCATATTTTAATTCTTTACAAGATATTTCCCCTCAATTCATGAACTATGATAACATCAATCTATATATGTCTGCAGAGCTAATATCAATACTATATAGACCAAACCAGGGATTTTCTTAAGGAAATTTGAAGATATGGTAGCTTGGTAGCTTTTACTATAATTCGTCATAATGATATGTTTTGAATCAATGCAGAGATAACTTCTTCGGCCAGTAAATCGCCATTTGTTTGTTGGCCGCAACAACCCCCTTCTTTTTCTTTAATCAAAATCTAGGATCCCTCTAAATTTTACTTGGATTCTTCTTTTGTTTCTCTTTGACTTGATTGGATTGGTATTGGCTTTATTTGTTTTGAGGTTGGTTTGCATTTATATTCTTTTCTTTTGTTTAGTTTGAATTTCATGAAAGTCAAATGCCATTTTGCTTTTCTTTCTACTGAGTTTTGATATTGATGGACGAGATTCATAATTTGGGAGTTTGTTATTACCTCTTCATTATTGAATTTATCTTCTATGAGAATGGTTTGGTTGAAGACATGGATTAACAACAATGATTTTACATGAAGAAAGCTTATTGTGACACATCGTTTCTATGACATTTGTTCACATTTGATCAAATTTGAATGAAGGAGAAACATGCATAGAAATCTTAAATATTTAAATGAAAACATTAATTTTTATCAACTGTTTACTTTCGTTTAAATTATAATTATGTTTTCGTCTTTTGCTCATTAGCAAGTTTGACTATTTTGAATAATGGATTCAATACTTAAACAAATAATATCTTCGTTGGCTTCTTATTTTCACAAAATCATTTGGTAGGTTTAATTAAATAAACTCTTTTGTCATTTTGCCTCTCATTTCAAAATAAAAAAAATAAAAAAAAAGAATTATTTATCATTTGTTTGATTTTGTGGAAACCCAAAATTAATATTTTTCTCCTCTCCATCAAATTGAAGCTTATAGAATATTAAGATCATATTTGAGAGGAAAATATAACCAATATTTGTTTACAACTTATAGTTAGCTTTTAGTTTAAATTCATTTTAATTTTATTCTTCTAGATTTTATTTTATTCACAATTTATATATTTAGGTTATTAAATTGGTTTATTTTTGTTTCACAGGTTTCTATTATCAGATATTTGGTACAGATCTGATCATGGTTTGTTTTTTTTATTTAAATACGTTCAAGATAATTGATCCAAAAATAGCATTGGATTGCTGCAAATAATTTATGAGCAACAACATACAATATTTGGAAATGCATTCAAAAACTGACAGATGATTTTGCGGGACATACTGCAGCCAAACCGTGAGGAATCTCATGAAATGGTTGAAAACCCATATGCATAATGGACCCTTTTAGCTTAATTGAGGGAGTTTCCCGAAACAAACGTGAGATTTGAGAGATATTCTTGTTTCTTTATGAGGAAAATTTTAGGTGGCGAAAATTGTTGGTGACACCCAAACTGTTCATTCATTGCATAAATATCTGAGAAAGTTAAGAGCCAAAGGGGATCCAAGAAATTCAGAGGAGGATTTTTATCCTTTCTTTTTTGTATATTATTTATTTTGTAAACTTTTTCTTTTCAAAAGTAGTAACAGAAGGTTGGAATTTTGGGAGAATGGACAAGTATTTTCGAAGAAGAATATGAAATTCTAGATTGCTTAATAGTTTTTGTCCTGTGAGTAAAATGGTTTTCTTTTCATTATAATGTCTTCATATCCTTTGATTAATTGATTATGCATTGATTTAAATTAGATTTGGTCTATTTTATCAATACATGGTTAATTGTTATCATTTATGTATTAATTTTTTCAGCCTTTAAGAGTCTATTATCCCAATTATATTGAGCTTGGTGATTGTATTATATTGATACAAATATTGTATTATATTGAGTTTATTCATGTAATTAATATTTGTAAACATATAATCATTCAATTGAGAATTTTCTTATTGTCGATTAATCTATTATATCTTCACTAAGGATCATAATTTGAAAGTTTTTTCTTTCTGTATTTTAAATAATATTTAAATTGTCGGTAAAAGTTGTTTTTATCCTAACACTATCACAATATTAGAATTATACAAGATTATGCTATAGATTTCTCTTAACATAAAGGTTGTTGGAGCAGCATTATACAGGAAGGCACAACCAAAAATTCTCTTTAAATACTGGCCAATTATAGGTTAATGATTTTCTGTTTGTTTTGATTTATATTTTGTGAATATAAATTAAAATTTAATCTTAAATACTTTGTTTATTTAAGTTAAAACATGATTATTTACATTCATTTATTTTCTTTTTCTTTAGTTTCAAGGTTAAAATTAGATTAGTAGTATGTTTTAGATCTATTTAATTTTTCCTAAGATTTGGTTTTCTTGTACAACCTTAGTTTACAAGGTTTATCGTAAATCTTGTACCTGTTTATTTGTATATGTTGTATATAAAAGTGAGAATAGTGAATGTATATAGTACATCTTCATTAATGCATATTTAGTTATTTTATTTTTGTAGTTTATATTAGATCCATTTATCGGCTAACGAAGTTGTTAAACCTGTCAGTGGTAGTTATTATAAATAGATTGGGTTATTTAGACAACCTCAGGCTGGAATATTCCCTTCCAATTGATGGTGTGTCATAAACGTCTGTTAACAATACCGCAGTATGCCCCCACAGTCACCTGTGTGAGTCCCTATAAAAAGGAAACTAGGTTGACAACTCATTTCCAGTCACCAAGTGGGTATAATCGACATTAGGGTTGATCGTATGAGTAGGATAGCTATGTCTAAATCGTTTCAATTGTACCGATGGAAAATGGTCCATAAGACAATTGATGATCCCAAACAGATTCGAGGTCCACGAAGCTCCGTAGTCAAATGTGGTTATAAAAATCCCAAGAATGACCCTCAAATATGATCCCCGTATGCTTGGTATGGATTTCGAGGGGATATCTCCTCTGCCTTTTCTCACACGACCTCATGTTTATCCCATGTGTTAGAGGGGTGTCCCAACAAAATTTTATGGCACTAGAATTTAACACTCCCTATATCAGACTCTTAAGTTTATTTAAGTGGCCTTGATAAGTTTCCTCTCCACACCTAATCCAAGGCCCTAAAGCCTTGTCTAATTGGTTTACCCTATAAACGAAAAATTCTAATTGATTTTAACATTAAGCGTTAATTTTAGTGGCTTGATTACTTAGGTGTACGGTAGTGAAACTGATGTTGTTTAAGAGTGTTGCAAAAATGAAACTTATAAGATGACTGAAAAAGAAAACATTTCACTAATACTTAAAATGAGAAAGAGTTTCAAGAAAGAAAATGCATGAACAATCCTTCAAACATAAATATGTAATCTTTTCTCCTTTCAATGCAAAATGCACAATGCAACTTTCAAGTGAAACAAAAGAGAAAATGAAAGGATTTTCTTCCTTATTTTTATTTTGAAATGCTTTCAAGATGAGAAAAAAACACAACCCTATGCTAATTCCTTTTTATTTTTTAATTAACAATGCAAAACAATGCAAATAAATAAAGAGACCTAACTAGAATAAAACATAGGTTTTTTATTTTCTTTCAATCCAAGAAAAACTAACAAAAGATGCTAAAAGAAACTGCAGAAAACACGATTCATGGATTGTTAAAATTCAAGCTAAAAATAGGCAAAAAATGCTTGGAAACACAGAAAGATTGTAATATCCTCAAATTTTAAAATATTAAATTCTAAGTGAACTTTCAAATAAATTTTTGTTTTGAAATAAATTGGTTTATTTTTGTTTCATAGGTTTCTATTATCAGATATTTTGTACGGATTTGATCATGGCTTGATTTTCTTATCTAAATACATTCAAGATAATTTATCCAAAAATAACATTGGATTGTTGCAAATACTTTATGAGAAAGAATAGATAAGATTTCAAAATGCGTCCAAAAATGAAAGACGATTTTGTGAGACAGATTATAGCCAAACCCTGAGGAATCTCACGAAATGACTGAAAACCCATCTGCAGAATGGACCTATTTAGATTAATCAAGGGATTTTTCCCAAACAAATGTGTGGTTTGAAAGAATTTTTTGTTTATTTACGAGGAAAAATTCAGGTGGCAGAAATTGTTAGTGACACCCAGACTATTCATTCATTACATAAATATATGAGAAAGTTAAGAGCCAAACGAGATCCAGGAAATTGAGAGGAGGATTTTAATCCTTTATTTTTTGTATATTATTTATTTTGTAAATGTTTTCTTTTCAAAAGGAGTAACAGATGGTTGGAATTTTGGGAGAATGGACCAGTATTTTCGAAGAAGAATATGAAATTCCATATTGCTTAATGGCTTTTGTCCTATGAGTAAAATGGTTTTGTTTTCATTATAATATCTTCATATTCTTCAAGTAATTGATTATGCAATGATTTAAATTAGCTTTAGTCTATTTTATCAATACATGGTTAATTGTTATCATTTAGGTATTATTTTTTTCAATCTTTAAGAGTTTATTATCCCAATTATCTTGATCTTGGTGATTCTATTATTTTGATACAAATATTGTATTATATTGATTATATTCATGTAATTTAGATTTGTAAATATATAATTGTTCAATTGAGATTATTCTTATTGTCAATTAATCTATTATATCTTCACTAAGGATCATTATTTGAAAGTTGTTCTTTCTATAGTTTAAATAAGATTTAAATTGTCAGTCAAAGTGATTTTTATCCTAAGACTGTTACAATCTTAGAATTATACAACATTCTTCTACAAATTTCTCTTAAAAGATAGGTTGTTGGAGCAGTGTTATACATGAAGGCACAACCAAAATTTCTCTTTAAATACTGGCCAGTTATAGGTTAATGATTTTCTTTTTGTTTTGATTTATATTTTTTGAATGTAAATTAACATTTAAGATTAAATACTTTGTTTATTTAAGTTAAAGAATTATTACTTACATTCATTTATTTTCCTTTTTTTTAGTTTCAAGGTTAAAATTAGATTAGTAATATGTTCTAGATCTATTTAATTTTATCTAAGATTCAGTTCTCGTGCACAACCTTAGTTTACAAAGTTTCTTGTAATTCTTGTACATGTTTATTTGTATATGTTGTATATAAAAGTTAGAATAGTGAATGTGTATAGTAGATCTTCATTAATGCATAGTTAGTTATTTTATTTTCATAGTTTATATTAGATCCATTTTTCGGCTAACAGAGTCGTTAAACCCATCAAGGGTAGTTATTCCCAATGGCTTGGGTTTTCTAGATAACCTCGGACTGGACTATTCTCTTCCAGTTGATGGTGTGTCATAAATGCCCATCAACAAATGGCGCTAGAAGGAGGGCTGATAAAATTAAATGATTGAATGTTTTAGTTTCAAAATATTTATTTTAATCATTTAATTTCTTCACCCATAGTTATTTTTTATTCATTATCTATCCTTTGGTAATTTCATCCACATGCTTAAGGGCTAGTTAGATGACAAGCTAACTCGGAGCTGAATTCTTTATTCTCACATTACAACAATGGCTCCTGCCCAAATTTTTGTATGGGAAAGTGTTTTTAATATCCCATTTGTTAACCTTCCTAGTAATATACTTTATCTCTTTTCAGAACTTACATTTGACGGAGAAGGGAGTACATCCATAGAATATCTATAACATCCTGCTCTTGTGTGCACTGAGGGAACTTATTTCTTGAGGACACTTGTTTGCAAGTGATCCAGATTATTATACTATTGGGAATTTTATTGTGATTACAAGGCGTTATGGATTGATGACATGTTATTTTGTTGTATTGACATAGACAAGTGCTATTGACTCGATTTTCCTGAGTGTGAAGGATTTTGGACCTCGAGGATGCAGAGGCATCGATGAAACCCCTTGGACTCTGGATCGCGTTAGGGAGTGAACTATGGGGGCTCACGATAGCTTACCAAATAGACTCACATGTGGAGTAGAGGGGTCACACATGATAACCAAAAACATTGAGGGAGAGGTGTGGACAATAGCCCTGCGACAGCCTACTAGCACTCCCATTGTGGCTCGAACTATAGGTTAACGATTACATACTTCGAGAAGACCCACGATGTCATGAGGGAAGACTATGACATTCTCTCATGATGATTCTAAGGGGCATGCAATAAGGCAGGGGCCTTATTCCTTACAGGCCCTTAGTCTCGCATAAGATCACCTGGTGGAGTATTGACTCCAGGGATTTTTTATGTCAACCAAGTTAGTCAATAGGCGAGTGGCACCCTTGGAGCACGTAGTGCATTCTGAAGGGCACGTCGCACAAGGGAAAAATAATGAGGTGAGTGGCACCCTTGGAGCATGTAGTGCATCTTGAAGGGCATGTCGCGCAAGGGAAACATAATGAGGCGAGTGGCACCCTTGGAGTAGCTAGTGCATCCTGAAGGCCACGTCATGTTATTAATTAATAAATGAATAAACCTAGATGGCCTTAGAATGAATAATGTGATAAGAAAGATTTAATACAATTTCCCTAATAAAATGTCACCCAGCCTAGGAAAATAAAATCTAGGTCTAAGTGATACTTGTGATAAAAAATATATATTTATATAAAAATAAAAATAAAAATAGATAAACAAYAAAAGTAATCATCATTAATCATGTGATRAGAAGGGGGTAAGCGATTCAATTAATTTATAAAAAAAAACWMTTTTGGGGGATAAAATTTAAAAAGGGGGAAAAAGGGGAAATAATTGTTTTGTTACATATGTTAATTAAAAGTTTAATAATTAAAAAGAAAAATCGGAAAAAGGTAATTTTCCTCTCTTGCCAATTTGAGTTTTAAATGAAAAGGGAAAGAGGGAAATTTAAAAGAATTAGGAAAGTAGGAAAAAGCGGGAAACATAAAGAGAAAGGGAAACATAAGGAAAAAGAAGAAAGACTAACTTAGTAAGGTAGTTTGCATTTAATAACTTTATAAATTGAACTCAACTAGTGAATTAGTAAGGGGGTAAGTCATTAAAATGTGTAAGGGAATATGGGGACACCTAGGAGTGATTCTAGGAATGCTTTTAGGTGGGTGAGGGAAATATGAGTAATTAATTAATTAATGAAATTAATTTATGGTGCAATAAAGGGGATGGGTGACACATGTACGGGGAGGATTTTTATGAATTAAATTATTGAACAATAAATTAAATGGAATTTTTGGAAAGTAAATGACTTATAAACTCTATATAAAGGAGGGAGAAGGAGGAGGATGGATCTATGTTGTGATGAGTAATGTTACGTTGCAGAAATTTAGACTTGACTGACTTAGCTTATGGGAGTTGGGATACCCATCTCTGTCAGGAGTGGTAGCTCGGCCTTGCAGGGCGAGCTGGGAGATAGTTTTTCTCTGTTTGGGTGTGTCTGGCCCCTTTGCAGTGCGGGGGGCTAAGGGAAAAGAAGAGTACCCCTAGCGTTGGCTGGGAGGTACCAGTGAAGTCTCATCGGTCGGCAAGCGGGAGCTGTGCAGAGCATGTGGGATAACGACTTAGAGCAGACAAATTGGGCTACGGTACGCTTACTTGGATTCTGTATGGTAGATTCTTATTATACCTTATGCTTTCAATTCTGTATTTTTAATTGGGTAAATAAAGTGTTGACTTAGCATTTTAATTGATAACTTAATTTCTCCATAGCCTTAAGCTCATTGTTGATTGATTCCCTTGGCCTTTGATCCCTACATGTTGTGATTGTCATTGGGTTTGTTGATTGTTGTGAAGTGTTGCACTTTTCATCCTCATCCCTGGTTTGTCATTCCACGCCCAAGCAGTCGACTAGGAGCCGAAGAATCGACAGTCATTACTTCAGTGCATAATGACCTATAGATTCTATTGCCCTGATTTTCTGTGTGAGGATGGTGAGTGAAGGATGTTTTACTCAGCCGCCTACCCCTGTTGATTGTTCCAGGTTGAGTGATTGTCTTGCGCCTTGTTGCGTTGGATTACCTTTGCGATTATTTTTCTTTCCCACTGCGAACTGCTTGTGACTCTCTACGTTGATCCTGATGTTGATGTATGCATGGCGAGGTAACTCTATGTCTTCAATAACCTTCTTGGCAATAATTTAAGTCTGCGTTTTATGCTTTCCAGGCCAATTTAGTGTGCATTTTTGTATATATATCTAGTTTGTCATTTAACTCTGTGATTCATTACCTGGGATGACGAATTGTACTCCGCCCTTGGCCACCGTGGATTGCGTTCCAATTCCTTTAATTTTGTGTTCTGAACTGTACTGTATACCTGTGTTTCATGCTTCTGACTTGCGTCTTTTTTTTTCGGCGGTAGCTTACTCCTTGCCTAGTGTTTCAGTATTCTTGAAGAGCTGTCCATTAAACTTTTGTTCTATATTCTCTTTTATTTAAACCATTGTTGTGTATTCTAAATCTTATTTAAAGTATTGGTTGCGTATTCTTTTTTATTTAAACCATTGTTGTGTATTACAATTCTTATTTAAAGTAATGGTTGTGTATTCTATTTTATTTAGAATTTTTAAATGACTGTTGCGTAGTGCTTTTGATGTATGAGTCTCTCCGAGTACGAGTAATTGGCAGCAAGTTTTGATTCTTAGTTATCCTTAGATTGTGGATCTCAGATAGAGAGTACCGATATCTTGTAGTTGGTCCATGAAAAGAACCCGATCTCC
>JASDQU011455154.1:15870-29200 GCA_032191745.1 Picea mariana
TTTTTTTTTATTGTTACCATTCTTCTTTCCCTTCAATATTCTTGTAAGGAATTGTCTCTAAAAGTTGGAGTGATCTATGGTTATAATGGATATTATAAGAATTTTTACACCATCCTAGTCCTTAAGGGACATTCTATTTTTGCTTCGCCATCTTCTAGATAATCTCTTATTCAGATAATAAAATTAAATTCGGTGATTGGATCACCTGTGAGATTGAAATAATGAAGCATAAAGTTTCTAATAAAGAGTTGGAAGGTCTCATCACGACTCGATCCATCATGACCATAGGAAGTTTAAAGAAGTGACATTACCATTTTTGGTCACCAAGCCAGGGTAGTGGCCTTCAATATTCTCAAATGAAGGACAATAAGTCTCATCACGATCCCACTTGCTCACCTCCATGGACTTAAGTGGATGACACTACTTACTAACTAGTCACCAAGCCAGAGCAGTGACTTTCAGTTAGTCAGCAAAATGCTATAAGAATAAAACTTAATAATTCCAGGAATGATCCATCACATGCTATTAAACTATTAGATGGGATCAAGGAGATCATATAGATTAAAAGGTAACCATGTTGAGGCTATGAACACATGCTGGAAGCAACGGCCATGCATGTGGTATTGAAGTCCTTTTCTTAAAACTATCATGACCCATTGGTGAAACAATAGTTCATATTTTAATTCTTTACAAGATATTTCCCCTCAATTCATGAACTATGATAACATCAATCTATATATGTCTGCAGAGCTAATACCAATACTATATAGACCAAACAAGGGATTTTCTTAAGGAAATTTGAAAATATGGTAGCTTGGTAGCTCTTACTATAATTTGTCATAATGATATGTTTTGAATCAATGCAGAGATAACTTCTTCGCCCAGTAAATCGCCATTTGTTGGTTGGCTGCAACAACCCCCTTCTTTTTCTTTAATCAAAATCTAGGGTCCCTCTAAATTTTACTTGGATTCTTCTTTTGTTTCTCTTTGACTTGATTGGATTGGTATTGGCTTTCTTTGTTTCGAGGTTGGTTTGCATTTATATTCTTTTCTTTTGTTTGGTTTGAATTTCATGAAATTCAAATGCCATTTTGTTTTTCTTTCTACTGAGTTTTGATATTGATGGACGAGATTCATAATTTGGGAGTTTGTTATTACCTCTTCCTTATTGAATTTATCTTCTATGAGAATGGTTTGGTTGAAGACATGGATTAACAACAATGATTTTACATGAAGAAAGCTTATTGTGACACATCGTTTCTATGACATTTGTTCACATTTGATCAAATTTGAATGAAGGAGAGACAAGCATAGAAATCTTAATTTTTAAATGAAAACATTATTTTTTATCAATTGTTTACTTTCGTTTAAATTATAATTATGTTTTCGTCTTTTGCTCATTAGCAAGTTTGACTATTTTGAATAATGGGTTCAATACTTAAAAAAATAATATCTTCGTTGGCTTCTTATTTTCACAAAATCATTTGGTAGGTTTAATTAAATAAACTCTTTTTTCATTTTGCCTCTCATTTCAAAATAAAAAAAATAAAAAAAAAGAATTATCTATCATTTGTTTGATTTTGTGGAAACCTAAAATTAATATTTTTCTCCTCTCCATCAAATTGAAGCTTATAGAATATTAAGATCATATTTGAGAGGAAAATATAACCAATATTTGTTTACAACTTATAGTTAGCTTTTAGTTTAAATTCATTTTAATTTTATTGTTCTAGATTTTATTTTATTCACAATTTTTATATTTAGGTTATTAAATTGGTTTATTTTTGTTTCACATGTTTCTATTATCAGATATTTGGTACGGATCTGATCATGGCTTGTTTTTTTTTATCTAAATACGTTCAAGATAATTGATCCAAAAATAGCATTGGATTGCTGCAAATAATTTATGAGAAACAACATACAATATTTGGAAATGTGTTCAAAAACTCACAGACGATTTTGCGGGACATATTGCAGCCAAACCGTGATGAATCTCACGAAACGGTTGAAAACCCATATGCAGAATGGACCCTTTTAGCTTAATTGAGGGATTTTACCCAAACAATTGTGCGATGTGAGAGATATTCTTGTTTCTTTATGAGGAAAATTTTAGGTGGCGGAAATTGTTCGTGACACCCAAACTGTTCATTCATTGCATAAATATCTGAGAAAGTTAAGAGCCAAAGGGGATCCAAGAAATTGAGAGGAGGATTTTTCTCCTTTCTTTTTTGTATATTATTTATTTTGTAAACTTTTTCTTTTTAAAAGGAGTAACGGATGGTTGGAATTTTGGGAGAATGGACCAGTATTTTTGAAGAAGAATATGAAATTCTAGATTGCTTAATGGTTTTTGTACTGTGAGTAAAATGGTTTTATTTTCATTATAATGTATTCATATTCTTTGAGTAATTGATTATGCATTGATTTAAATTAGCTTTGGTCTGTTTTATCAATACATGGTTAATTATTATCATTTATGTATTAATTTTTTCAGTCTTTAAGAGTCTATTATCCTAATTATATTGAGCTTGGTGATTGTATTATACTGATACAAATACTGTATTATATTGAGTTTATTCATGTAATTAATATTTGTAAATATATAATCATTCAATTGAGAATTTTCTTATTGTCGATTAATCTATTATATCTTCACTAAGGATCATGATTTGAAAGTTGTTCTTTCTTTATTTTAAATAATATTTAAATTGTCGGTAAAAGTTATTTTTATCCTAACACTATCACAATCTTAGAATTATACAAGCTTATGCTATAGATTTCTCTTAACATACAGGTTGTTGGGGCAGCATTATACAGGAAGGCACAGCCAAAAATTCTCTTTAAATACTGGCCAATTATAGGTTAATGATTTTCTGTTTGTTTTGATTTATATTTTGTGAATGTAAATTAAAATTTAATCTTAAATACTTTGTTTATTTAACTTAAAACATGATTATTTACATTCATTTATTTTCTTTTTCTTTAGTTTCAAGGTTAAAATTAGATTAGTAGTATGTTCTAGATCTATTTAATTTTTCCTAAGATTTGGTTTTCTTGTACAACCTTAGTTTACAAGGTTTATCGTAAATCTTGTACCTGTTTATTTGTATACGTTGTATATAAAAGTGAGAATAGTGAATGTATATAGTAGATCTTCATTAATGCATATTTAGTTATTTTATTTTTGTAGTTTGTAGTAGATCCATTTATCGGCTAACGGAGTTGTTAAACCTGTCAGTGGTAGTTATTCCAAACAAATTGGGTTATTTAGAAAACCTCAGACTGGGCTATTCCCTTCCAATTGATGGTGTGTCATAAACATCTATCAACAATACCGCAGTATGCCCCCACAGTCACCTGTGTGAGTCCCTATAAAAATGAAACTAGTTTGACAACTCATTTCCAGTCACTAAGTGGGTATAATCGACAAGAGGGTTGATCGTATGAGTAGGATAGCTATGTCTGAATCATTTCAATTGTACCGATGGAAAATGGTCCATAAGACAATTGAGGATCCCAAACGGATTCGAGGTCCACGAAGCTCTGTAGTCAAATTTGGTTATAAAAATCCCAACAATGACCCTCAAATATGATCCCCGTATGCTTGGTATGGATTTGGAGGGGATATCTCCTTTGTCTTTTCTCACATGACCTCACGTTTAGCCCCTGTGTTAGAGGGGTGTCCCAACAAAATTTTATGGCACTAGAATTTAACACTCCCTATCTTAGACTCTTAAGTTTATTTAAGTGGCCTTGAAGAGTTTCCTCTCGACACCTAATCCAAGGCCCTAAAGCCTTGTCTAATTGTTGTACCCTATAAACGAAAAATTCTAATTGATTTTAACATTAAATGTTAATTTTAGTGGCTTGATTACTTAGGTGTATGGTAGTGAAACTTATGTTGTTTAAGAGTCTTGCAAAAATGAAACTTATAAGATGACTGAAAAAGAAAACATTTCACTAATACTTAAGATGAGAAAGAGTTTCAAGAAAGAAAATGCATGAACAATCCTTCAAACACAAATATGTAATCTTTTCTCCTTTCAATGCAAAATGCACAATGCAACTTTCGAGTGAAACAAAAGAGAAAATGAAAGGATTTTCTTCCTTATTTTTATTTTGAAATGCTTTCAAGATGAGAAAAAAACACAACCCTATGCTAATTCCTTTTTATTTTTTAATTAACAATTCAAAACAATGCAAATAAATAAAGAGACCTTACTAAAATAAAACATAGGTTTTTTATTTTCTTTCAATCCAAGAAAAACTAAGAAAAGATGCTAAAAGAAACTGCAGAAAACACGATTCATGGATTGTTAAAATTCAAGCTAAAAATAGGCAAAAAATGCTTGGAAACACAGAAAGATTGTAATATCCTCAAATTTTAAAATATTAAATTCTAAGTGAACTTTCATTTAAATTTTTGTTTTGAAATAAATTGGTTTATTTTTGTTTCATAGGTTTATATTATCAGATATTTTGTACGGATTTGATCATGGCTTGATTTTCTTATCTAAATACATTCAAGATAATTGATCCAAAAATAACATTGGATTGTTGCAAATACTTTATGAGAAAGAATAGATAAGATTTCAAAATGCATCCAAAAATGAAAGACGATTTTGTGAGACAGGTTATAGCCAAACCCTGAGGAATCTCACGAAATGATTGAAAACCCATCTGCAGAATGCACCTATTTAGCTTAATCAAGGGATTTTTCCCAAACAAATGTGTGGTTTGAAAGAAATTTTTGTTTATTTATGAGGAAAAATTCAGGTGGCGGAAATTGTTAGTGCCGCCCAGACTATTCGTTCATTACATAAATATATGAGAAAGTTAAGAGCCAAAGCAGATCCAGGAAATTGAGAGGAGGATTTTAATCCTTTATTTTTTGTATATTATTTATTTTGTAAATGTTTTCTTTTCAAAAGGAGTAACAGATGGTTGGAATTTTGGGAGAATGGACCAGTATCTTCGAAGAAGAATATGAAATTCCATATTGCTTAATGGCTTTTGTCCTACATGAGGTAAATGGTTTTGTATTCATTATAATATCTTCATATTCTTTGAGTAATTGATTATGCAATGATTTAAATTAGCTTTAGTCTATTTTATCAATACATGGTTAATTGTTATCATTTAGGTATTAATTTTTTCAGTCTTTAAGAGTTTATTATCCCAATTATCTTGATCTTGGTGATTCTATTATTTTGATACAAATATTGTATTATATTGATTATATTCATGTAATTCAGATTTGTAAAGATATAATTGTTCAATTGAGATTATTCTTATTGTCAATTAAACTATTATATCTTCACTAAGGATCATTATTTGAAAGTTGTTCTTTTTACAGTTTAAATAAGATTTAAATTGTCAGTCAAAGTGATTTTTATCCTAAGACTGTCAGAATCTTAGAATTACACAACATTCTTCTACAAATTTCTCTTAAAAGATGGGTTGTTGGAGCAGTGTTATACATGAAGGCACAACCAAAATTTCTCTTTAAATACTAGCCAGTTATAGGTTGATGATTTTCTTTTTGTTTTGATTTATATTTTGTGAATGTAAATTAACATTTAAGCTTAAATACTTTGTTTATTTAAGTTAAAGCATTATTACTTACATTCATTTATTTTCCTTTTTTTTAGTTTCAAGGTTAAAATTAGATTAGTAATATGTTCTAGATCTATTTAGTTTTACTTAAGATTCAGTTCTTGTGTACAACCTTAGTTTACAAAGTTTCTTGTAAATCTTGTACATATTTATTTGTATATGTTGTATATAAAAGTTAGAATAGTGAATGTGTATATAGTAGATCTTCATTAATGCATAGTTAGTTATTTTATTTTCATAGTTTATATTAGATCCATTTTTCGGCTAAGAGAGTCGTTAAACCCATCAAGGGTAGTTATTACCAATGGCTTGGGTTATTTAGATAACCTCGGACTGGACTATTCCCTTCCATTTGACGATGTGTCATAAATGCCCATCAACAAATGGCGCTAGAAGGAGGGCCGATAAAATTAAATGATTGAATGTTTTAGTTTCAAATTATTTATTTTAATCATTTAATTTCTTCACCCATAGTTATTTTTTATTCATTATCTATCCTTTGGTAATGTCATCCGCATGCTTAAGGGCTAGTTAGATGACAAGCTAACTCGAAGCTGAATTCTTTATTGTCACATTACAACAATGGCTCCTGCCCAAATTTTTGTATGGGAAAGTGTTTTTAATATCTCATTTGTTAACCTTCCTAGTAAGATACTTTATCTCTTTTTAGAGCTTACATTTGACGGAGAAGGGAGTACATCCATAGAATATCTATAACATCCCGATCTCGCGTGCACTGAGGGAACTTATTTCTTGAGGACACTTTCTTGCAAGTGATCCAAATTATTATACTATTGGGAATTTGATTATGATTACAAGGCGTTATAGATTGATGACATGTTATTTTGTTGTATTGACATTGACAAGTGCTATTGACTCGGTTTTTCTGAGTGTGAAGGATTTTGGACCTCGAGGATGCAGAGGCATCGTTGAAACCCCTTGGAATCTGGATCGAGTCAGGGAGTGAACTATTGGGGTTGGCGATAGCTTACCAAATAGACTCACATGTGGAGTAGAGGGGTCACGCATGATAACCATAAACATTGAGGGAGAGGTGTGGACAATAGCCCTGCCACAGCCTACTAGCACTCTTGCTGTGGCTCGAACTGTAGGTTAACGATTACCTTGTTCGAGAAGACCCACGATGTCATGAGGGAAGACTACGACATTCTCTCATGATGATTCTAAGGGGCATGCAATAAGGTAGGGGCCTTATTCCTTAGAGGCCCTTAGTCTCGTACAAGATCACCTGGTGGAGTATTGACTCCAGAGATTTTTTATGTCAACCATGTCAGTCAAGAGGCGAGTGGCACCCTTGGAGCACATAGTGCATTCTGAAGGGCACATCGTACAAGGGAAAAAGAATGAGGTGAGTGGCACCCTTGGAGCACATAGTGCATCCTGAAGGGCATGTCGCGCAAGGGAAACATAATGAGGCGAGTGGCACCCTTGGAGCAGCTAGTGCATCCTGAAGGGCACGTCATGTTATTAGTTAAGAAATGAATAAACCTATATTGCCTTAGAACGAATAATGTGATAAGAAAGATTTAATACAATTTCCCTAATAAAATGTCGTCGAGCCTAGGAAAATAAAATCTAGGTCTAAGTGATACTTGTGATAAAAAATATATATTTATATAAAAATAAAAATAAAAATAGATAAACAATAAAAGTAATCATCATTAATCATGTGATAAGAAGGGGGTAAGCGATTCAATTAATTTATAAAAAAAAACTCTTTTGGGGGATAAAATTTAAAAAGGGGGAAAAAGGGGAAATAATTGTTTTGTTACATATGTTAATTAAAAGTTTAATAATTAAAAAGAAAAATGGGAAAAAGGTAATTTTCCTCTCTTGCCAATTTGATTTTTAAATGAAAAGGGAAAGAGGGAAATTTAAAAGAATTAGGAAAATAGGAAAAAGCAGGAAACATAAAGAGAAAGGGAAACATAAGGAAAAAGAAGAAAGACTAACTTAGTAAGGTAGTTTGCATTTAATAACTTTATACATTGAGCTCAACTAGTGAATTAGTAAGGGGGTAAGTCATTAAAATGTGTAAGGGAATATGGAGACACCTAGGAGCGATTCTAGGAATGCTTTCAGGTGGGTGAGGGAAATATGAGTAATTAATTAATTAATGAAATTAATTTATGGTGCAATAAAGGGGATGGGTGACACATTTGTGGGGAGGATTTTTATAAATTAAATTATTGAACAATAAATTAAATGGAATTTTTGGAAAGTAAATGACTTAGAAACTCTATATAAAGGAGGGAGAAGGAGGAGGATGGATGTTTGTTGTGATGCGTAATGTTACGCTGCAGAAATTTAGACTTGACTGACTTAGCTTATGGGAGTTGGGATACCCATTTCCATCAGGAGTGGTAGCTCGGCCTTGCAGGGCGAGCTGGGAGATAGTTTTTCTCTGTTTGGGTGTGTGTGGCCCCTTTGTGGCGCGGAGGGCCAAGGGGAAAGAAGAGTACCCCTAGCGTTGGCTGGGAGGTACTAGTGAAGTCTCATCGGTCGGCAAGCGGGAGCTGTGCAGATCAGTGGGATAACGACTTAGAGCAGACGAATTGGGCTATGGTACGCTTACTTGGATTCTGTATGGTAGATTCTTATTATACCTTATGCTTTCAATTCTGTATTTTTAATTGGGTAAATAAAGTGTTGACTTAGCATTTTAATTGATAACTTAATTTCCCCATAGCCTTAAGCTCATTGTTGATTGATTCCCTTGGCCTTTGATACCTACATGTTGTGATTGTCATTGGGTTTTTTGATTGTTGTGAAGAGTTGCGCTTTTCATCCTCATCCCTGGTTTGTCATTCCACGCCCAAGTAGTCGGCTAGGAGTCGAAGAATCAACGGTCATTACTTCGGTGCATAAGATTCTAATGCCCTGATTTTCTGTGGGAGGATGGTGAGTGAAGGATGTTTTACCCAGCCGCCTACCCCTGTTGATTGTTCCAGGTTGAGTGATTGTCTTGCGCCTTGTTGCGTTGGATTACCTCTGCGATTATTTTTCCTTCCTGCTGTGAACTGCTTGTGACTCTCTACGTTGATCTGGATGTTGATGTATGCATGGCGAGGTAACTCTGTGTCTTCAATAACCTTCTTGGCAATAATTTAAGTCTGTGTTTTATGCTTTCCAGGCCAATTTAGTGTGCATTTTTGTATATATATCTAGTTTGTCATTTAACTCTGTGATTCATTACCTGGGATGACGAATTGTACTCCGCCCTTGGCCACCGTGGATTGCGTTCCAATTCCTTTAATTTTGTGTTCTGAACTGTACTGTATACCTGTGTTTCATGCTTCTGACTTGCGTCTTTTTTTTTCGGCGGTAGCTTACTCCTTGCCTAGTGTTTCAGTATTCTTGAAGAGCTGTCCATTAAACTTTTGTTCTATATTCTCTTTTATTTAAACCATTGTTGTGTATTCTAAMTCTTATTTAAAGTATTGGTTGCGTATTCTTTTTTATTTAAACCATTGTTGTGTATTMYAATTCTTATTTAAAGTRATGGTTGTGTATTCTATTTTATTTAGAATTTTTAAATGACTGTYGCGTAGTGCTTTTGATGTATGAGTCTCTCCGAGTACGAGTAATTGGCAGCAAGTWTTGATTCTTAGTTATCCTTAGATTGTGGATCTCAGATAGAGAGTACCGATATCTTGTAGTTGGTCCATGAAAAGAACCCGATCTCCYAGAGTAAGCAGTTTTTTTGTTGAATTCCCTAATCATGAACCTCTCGGGTGCCATGGAGTTCGTTTAAAATTTTAGGTGATTAAGCAATCCTAGAGTAKCACCTCTGTGTATTGGTCTATCCTTTTTCCCTAYGACACCCTTACTTTGTCTGCATTTTTGTTTTGCACATATCCTAGAGGATGATAGTGACATGTCTGCATCGATACTGGTATCTCTGCAGTTCAAGATAAGCCTACGGTTGAATAGCATCGATCGTTGGGATTGAACAACGGCTTATTTACCTCTGCAAATTTATTATAAACAAGAGTGACCCTGATATTGATGTACAGGGTGAGACTGTGATAACAGATGTCGTATATCTAGGTATTAATATGATTTTAGTGATTTTTATGTGTTACTTTTAATGCCTACAGAAAACATAACGACTGCAAATTAAGATTGCAGTGTATCCAAGTATTAAAATGATTTTAGCGATTTTATGCGTGCCATTTAATCATAACTATAACTAATCATAACTATAGAGAATTCAAGATTTCAGTTTTCCCAATAATCATAATGATGACGATTTATTGATTTCATTATCTCCAGATATTGTTAATTTTTTTAGCGATTTTATGTTATCCATGTAATGATTTCCCATAATCATAAAGATAGCAATTTAATGACTATTCTCGTTGAATACATTATAGTTTGATTATAGTGTTAAAACCTGTTATCCTATTTCTAGATTTCACCTACAATCATAACAATTTTTAGATATTAAAAACTGTTATATCGAATTATAATTGCAAAAGCAGTGTTGTTTTGAAGATGATATTGAAGGACCCATTTTTTTTTAATCCCACAAACTACTAATTAAATCTCAAACACTTGAGTAGTGGAGTCTTGAATGTTTCAGACAATTATCTAATTCTTGGTTACGATTTGATCTATGTATTCAATGAAACCATTTTTGTGCCTACCCCGGTTAAGAAGAGTACAAATATTGGTAATACTACAAAATATCTTACACTCTAAACTTTCAAAGGTTTAACTGGACACAACAATTTAGGAAGAATTTCAAAATTTTTAGTAATACCAGCCATCTTGTATCTTGCGGTTTCTCATTTACATCTTAAAATAATTCACATTTGGAACGTCAACTGAGATACATATCCTTTTAGGGGAAGGGGATGCATTTAAAGTACTCTAATTGATATCTTTACAGGTGGTTGATTGATGACCTTAGGATTATGGTGTTATTTTCATTAAAAGTTGTGATTGCCAAAAAGTATGAGACTATGTCATGATAAGAATGATAATATTTTACTATAAGTATGATTAGTTGAGATGATATAAATAGGATTCATATTTTTATGGAGCTATGATTCAAAGGTACAATTGCAAGGTCTTCCTAAAATATTATTTCAAAAACTAGTTAGAGAAACTCTTGTGCAACAATCACTGAAAAACAAGCGTTGACACTTGAAAGAACATAACACCACTTACTTAGGAAGGTCGGTTTCTCTAATCATGAGATTCAACTTGAAGATTGGTATCATATGCATACAAAGGTTACTTATTAAGCGTACTCTTATGTGTGCAAAAAAAACAAATTGCACTTTTTGCTTCGGTGGTAGTCGTAACGACGGGGCATTTCAAGATCATCTTTGTATTTTTTTTTATAAAGGTTTAAAACATAATATCATTGATCCTAATGTTGTATGCATATTGTTCACTCTCACCTTCCAAGGTCGGGTTAAATATTGGTTTGAATCTTTTCCGGTTAATTCGATTCATTCTTTGTCTAAGTTTGTAATTGAGCTTTTATCAGATTTTAACAATTATGATTGTGATGAATTAAGTGAAGAATTAAGCTTCTTAAGGAAATAAAATGATGAATCATTCAATAATTTTGCAATTAGGTTCATACATGTTTGTACTAGATTCCCTTTGAAAGAAATGTCTCTTATTGATTAATGGTTTCAATATCTTGTTTCTCTCTCAAACAAGCAAGGTCAATTAATTGTTAACCAATCTGAATTGAGCACTAATACTGAATCTCAAGATAGCTTAAAAGTTCATAATGATCTTGAAGTCATTAAAATGCCACATTTTTTTTCAACTTCCTTCATTTTGGTAGATTAGGAGCAGCATGACATTTTACAAGATATAATTGTCGCTTATGATATTTATTTTCCAACAATGTCTTTCTCTATTGAGGAAGGAACATTGAATTCAAAAGGAGACAGTAGTCAAACTCTCCAAGATATTACAATTGTTTCTGAAGTAAAAGATATGGAATGTGAATTTGGTAAGCTTGTTGTCAATAAAAATTCCTCTCACTCATATGAACAGGTTCAAGATCAATTAGTGGGAGATGAGAGCATTGGTCAAACTAGTAATGAATCATCTTGTAACGACCGCATCTTTACGACTAACCGCGACACCACACGAAGGAAATATATATATATATATATATATATATATATATATAACAGGACGACAACAGTAATTACATTTAACCAATGCAACTGGACGACAAACACCATGCATGCATATCAAGAAATAGACAACCACGACTCACACATTAGCACATCAAGCAACTGGGGGAAACATGAAAAAATCAAGGACAGATAGAAACAAATACCCTCCCTACATAAACACGAAAGGGCCTATAGGCTAAGGGACAACATCCACAATCTCGACACAATGGTCTCAACATCCAGTGACTAAAACCTCTATGGTGTGCAAACCCAACGCATGAAGCCATTAAAACCCAAGCGCCATCAACAACTACAACAAACAAACACCCACACGGGAAGCACAGACTCCGACCAAGTTATCAATCGCCTCTATCCATTAGGGTGCACAATGATCCCCTCATCATGAATGATGTCGTCGTTAGGTGATAGCTGTGACAATAACCATGGTGCAACAAGAAAACTGGACCCTCAACACTAGCTAAATTTAACGCTCTAGGAGATCAAGTTAACTATCTAAACTCAGACGAATAACCCTAGATCCCAATCGACAAGTCAACAAGACGACTATGACATACAACACAATAATTTCCTTGTGCAACAAAATCAATCTGTACATATTAGATGATTATTATTAAAACAATAGTTCGTTGCAACTATATTCCAATTCCCCAAAGTTAGATAAGTGTAAATTGCTTCCTTTAAAAGTGAATTAGATCGCTATCTTAAGAAGTTTCTATTGTTTAAGCTGGAACTGTACACCGAAAAAATAGTTTTAGTGTAACTGCACACCAAATTATGACATTAAAACGATTACAATGTAATTGTTGTGACTTATCAATATGATATATCACTAGCATGTAAGTCGTTGTCACAAAATCCACAACTTAACAATAAAAAGAAATGATGAGGAAAAACACTATAATCACATTCTAAATAAAGGAGTTACTGTTCTATTGAAATTGCTACCAAGGTACACTATCATTGTCCCTTATCATATAAAACATTGTCAATGTATTAAAATGCAGTGGTAAATATATATGAAGCACAAAGATTAAACATAGTCATAATTGTTGAGCTAGACACTGGAAATCGCTACCCATTCGTTACATGAGTTCGTTGTGTAATATAAGGAAATATAATTGTTGTATACTATAGATTCACTTTGTAACAATGATAGTATGGATATCGTTGTCCTTACTCCAAGATTTCACTATCTATAATTTATGTGCTAAGCTGTCTATAAATATAAAGATTAGCTCATCATGAATTAAATTGCTCACAGAAATGGTTGTTCACTATATACTAGAATATTGTTGTATTATTATTATACAGAATACATATAATAAAATGTTGTCAATATAATTATGATAGTTGTAAATGTTGTCATACAATCAATGCGATAAAAAATTAATATTATTGTCAACATTGTCCTTAAACATTAAAATTACTGACTAATAACATTTACTGTTAACATATTAAATCTATCATAAAGCGCAGTTAGCATTACATGTAAATCGTTGTTTCTAAAATTACAAATCCCT
>JASDQU011455154.1:57130-67841 GCA_032191745.1 Picea mariana
TTTTAAATGAAAAGGAAAGGAGGGAAATTTAAAATGAAACATAAAGAGAAAGGGAAACAAAAGGGAAAAGGCAGAATGACTAACTTAGTAAGGTATCTTGCATTTAAGAACTTTCTAAATTGAAATCAACTAGTAAATTAGTAAGAGCGTAAGTCATTAAAATGTGTAAGGGAATATGGGGACACCTAGGAGCGATTCTAGGCATTGTTTTAGGTGGGTGAGGGAAATAGGAGTAATTAAATAATTAATGAAATTAATTTCTGGTGCAACGAAGGGGATGGGGGACACATCTACGGGGAGGATTTTTCTGAATTAAATTATTGAACAATAAATTAAATGGGAATTTGCGAAATAAGTGACTTATAAATTATATTTAAAGGAGGGAGGAGGAGAAGGATGAATCTCCTCTATTATGCGTAACGTTACGCTACATAATTTTAGACTTGAGTGACTTATCTTGTGAGAGTTGGGATACCCAGCTCAGTGAGGGGTGGTAGCTTGGCTTTTCGAGGTGAGTTGGGAGCTATTTTTTCTCTAGTTCAGTGTGCATGGCCCCTTTGTGGATCAGGGGCATAAGGGGGGAGAAGAGTACCCCTAGCATTGGCTGGGAGGTACCGGTGAAGTCTCATCGGTTGGAATGCGCGAGATACATGGAGCACACGAGACAACGACTTAGAGAGGACGACTTAGGATACGATATGCTTGTTGTCTTTCTACATGGTAGATTAATATGAACTTATGCTTTCATTTATGTACTTTTAACTGTGGAAAGAAGGTGTTAGACTTAGCATTTAATTGAGAAGTTAAATTCCCCATAGCCTTAAGATCGCTTATTGACTTGCTTCCATTGGCATTCAATCCCTGAATGTTGTGAATATCCTATTGGTTTTATTGAATTGTTGTGAAGAGTTGTGCTTGTTACTTCACCCTCATCCCTAGTTCGTAAGTCCATTCCTGAGCAGTCGTCCAAGAGCCGAATCGACGGTTGTCACTTCGGAGCACAATAACCTATAGATTGTAATTCCCTGTGTTTATGTGCGTGGATGATGAGTGAAGGATAGTTGTCATACATCTACATTACTATATCTGCATTGATTGATTCATTTTTTAATGATTAGTATATGTTCCCTTTGGTGAATGAGTATCCTTGTGTCTTCACTGATTCATTGCCAAATGATTGATTTTATTGCGCCCGGATTTTGGAATTGTTTTACTATTGAAATAACCATTATAGGCATCCAGAGTTGAATTCAGTTTTTTGGGGGGTTGGATAAACCTTTACCTCCATCTAGTTTTTATTTCGTTTGTACTACTGAATTTAACCCCTTTTACCTATGTTTTAATGTTATAGGACAGTAAAATTTGAGAGATCTTTATACATGATTAATTCTTGTATTTACACAATGTTTTTGAGATGTCTGTTTGATATGTAATTTTGATAGTAGATTTTTCCATGTATTAACAACAATACTATGGTTAGCCATATCTTGATTGGTAGCGATTCCTATATCTTGTTAGGTAGAAATACATTAATCTTGCTAGACCAACAATTTCTTCTATCAATGATGGACAACGTTTGTCATTTCATTATAAAACGAATTTAATACTTTTTGAGTGTGACTTCGAATGTTGCATATATATATATTGGCTACGATTTTGTTTTTGGATGAGATTTGTTACAACGGCAATGAAATTCTATGATAATCATAACAATTCTCCATTGACGTCTGACTACAAAATATTATGTTAAAACTGAGTGAAATTCATTATTCTTTTACTTGCGTTTTTATAGATACTAAACCCTTACCTGCATTTTTTTAATGTACCCATATTTTCTGCGATTTCATATCAGATTATGCCATCTTTATCATTTAGTTTCTCTGCAATTTTTAGTATATATCGAATGCTAAGTTACCCATATCCTTGGACAATGAAATAACTGTTTGTTTCCATGTATGACAGTGAATTACCATGGCAAATTGTTGATGGCAAATTTCAATTTATATTAGCTATTCTTATGCCTTTGTTTGGCTATTATATAGGTATGCATTCAATTGAATGTTATAGCTGTGATTGCATGTACTTCGGTCAAAATACATGTGCCTGTGTTTCTTTCTATGAGTTACACGACAACCTTCATAATGCTATATGCATAGCAATTCTGGATGGCGTTTCATTATTGAAGACATTAGCATATTGATAGTGATTAATATGGATTATTTAATGATTTTATTAATCAGATATTGAGTTTGTATACAGAGAGATTTAATAAACATATACGATTTTGATTGATAGTCGTTGAGCATTACCATTATTGGACAATGATAAATAACTTTCAATTAAGCTCTAGTTAATTACATAGGAAGTTGGTGTTTATTCCATGTCAACGATATCATTATAAACCAACAATATCAAGATAATAGATGGCAATGTTGTATTAATATACCATATATTAACTTTTAGACAACTTGATAATAGACAACAACCATAGTAATAGTCACCCATTGACAACTATATTATGGTTGACAACAATTTTCCTTAATTCATATCTGTTAGTCAGCAACACGATGTTAGGTAGAGACCTCTTGGGAAGTAATTTTATATTCTGTAATATTGAATGCAACGATTTTATTTTTGGTGTGGCGGAGTTAAATTAGATAGTGATTTCTTTTGATAGAAATTTTGTAGACAAAAGTTTTATGGATATCGTATATTCGATTTCACTTATTGAATGGTCAGTGATATCATAGGGTGGACAGACCATGTGATCACTCATTTAATCTATATCACTCTAATGTAACTAATGTTGGACCTCGATGCCATGGCTAGGCAACATTTCTATTAATAGTATTGATGGACAAAATAATTGTTTTGACAACTTCTTACTGTGTTCAAGGCAACGAATTATTTGGTTAATTAGTGATTTGTTGGACAGAGTTGTAAATGTTGGATTAATAAAACTGTTAGACATATTGGTTATTGGCATAGCTGTAGTTCTTCTTGTGTAAGATTAATGGTTGAGAGACTAGTAGTCTTATCAACTAAAACCATTAATAGCTAACATGGATTGGGAGATTATGCACCTTGCACCTTAGGTCGAGTTGGAAGGGGTGGTTGGTCATAGTCGTTTCACCTTACAGGTTTCCTTGTAGGAAGCAAGCATCCTTCGTTCATTCGCACAATTTAAATTGAGTAATGTCATCTTGCGTCCTATCATCTTGTTGCTAGGGTGTGTGGGTATTGTCTTCTTGTCAGTTGTTTCGGTCTCCTAGCACGTTGGTTTTGTCTTGAGTCTGTGGTCCAGATAGGTTAGGTTGCACTAGGAATATTGTCATGCCTATCACTTGGTGATGACATGATTCCTGATGAGGGGATCATTGTGTTCCCTAATGGGAAAATGAAAATGATAACCTAGCTTTAGTCTATGCTTCCCGATGTGGGCATTGTTCATTGAGATTGATGTTGGAACTTGGTTTTTACACCATAACGTGGTGGGTCTTTCACACAGTAGATGTTTCCAATTACTGGTTTTCAATTCATTGTGTAAGCTTGGTCGATCTTGTCCTTTAGCTTGTAGGCATTGTCTTGCTTGTGTCGGGCAGGTATTCATTTTTATCTGTCTTGGTTTATCGCATGTTCCATCCAGTTGCCTAATGTACTCATGCGCTGAGTCATTGTGGTCTGTTTCCTGATTTGTGTGAGTGGTGACCCTTGTCGAGTTGCATTGTTTAACTGTTGTTGTCGTTGCCTTCTTGCCTAAAAAAAAAATAAAAATTGCACTTTTTCTTCGCTGGCAGTCGTAATCATAGGAATTGTAACATTCAGTGCCTCAGACATCCGCTAAAAAGACCTCATCAGCCCAACCACATCACCCGTCGCTATCTATTCCTTCCCAACAACTTGTTCTTATCCTTGGGGGTTAGACCCCTAAGGCGTTGATGCTACTGGGGGCATCATGCCTCCTCCCCTAGAACCCCATCATCTTCCTTTGTGGCATCCTTTAACCATGATTATCCGGATGAACACAAGTCAACTTAATTAGCATTATTATACTCAAATAACCCATCAATGAAAGATGTAGTGATCCCAAGTCACGGGTTGAACCCCCTCTGATACCATATGTAAAGACCCCATCGTTATGACTACATGCAACGCCACATGAAGGAAATTATATATATATATATATTAAAATGAGATGAAAACAATGATTATAGTTAAACAATGCAACTAGATGGAGAACACCACGCACACAGATAAGGAAACAAACAACCATGACTCACACATTAGCACATCGAGTAATTGGGCGAAACATGTAGAAATCAAGGACAGATAGAAACAGCTACTCGCCTGACACGACAATGCCTACAGGCTAAGGGACAACATCCACAATCTCGACATAATGGTCTTGACGTCCAGTAACTACAACCTCTATGGTGTGCAAACCCAATGCATGAAGGTGTTAAAACCCAAGCGCCATCAACAACTACAATGAACATACACCCACACAGGAAGAAAAGACTCCGACCAAGTTCTCAATTTCCTCTATCCATTAGGGCACGCAATGATCTCATCATCAGGAATCATGTCGTCACCAGCTGATATGTGTGAAAACATTCATGGTGCAACAACAAAATTGGACCCTCAACACGAACTAAATTCAACGCGCTAGGAGATCAAGTTAACTATCTAAACYCGGACGACAAACCCTAGCTACCAATCGACAATTAAACAAGATGACTATGACATAAAACACAATAATTTCCTTGCGCAACAAAATCAAACTGTAGATATTAAATTATTATTATTAAAACAATAGTTCGTTGCAACTATATTCCATTTCCCCAAAGTTAGATAAGTGTAAATTGCTTCCTTTAAAACTGAACTAGATCGCTATCTTAAGAAGTTGCTATCTTTTAAACTGGAACTATTCACCAAAAAAATAGTTTTGGTGAAACTGCACAACAAATTATGACATTAAATCAATTACAATGTAATTGTTGTGACTTATATCTGATATATCGCTGGCATGTAAGCCACTGTCACAAATTATGAACTTAACAACAAAAAGAAATGATGAGGAAAAACACTATAATCATTGTCTAAATAAAGGAGCTATTGTTCTATTGAAATTGGTTTCAAGGTACACTATCGATGTCCCTTATAATATAAAATGATGTCAATGTATTAAAATGTAGTGGTAAATATATATGAAGCATAGAGATTAAACATAGTCATAATTGTTTAGCTAGACAATAGAAATCGCAACCCATTCGTTACATGAGTTCGTTGTGTAATATAAGGAAATATAATTGTTGTATACTATAGATTCACTGTGTAACAATAATAGCATGGATATCAATGTCCTTACTCCAAGATTTTTCTATCTATAATTTTTGTGCTAAGTTGTGTATAAATATAAAGATTCGCTCATCATGAATTAAATTGCTCACAGAAATGGCTATTCATTATATACTAGAATATTGTTGTATTATTATTATACATAATACATATAATAAAATGTTGTCAATATAATTATAATAGATGTCAACACTGTCATACAATCAATGCTGTCAAAAATTAAGATTACTATCAATGTTGTCCTTAAACATTAAAATTGTTGAGTAATAATGTTTACTGTCAACATATTAAAACTATCATAAAATGTAGTTACCATTACATGTAAATCGTTGTTTCTAAAATTACAAATCCCTGGCACACATCATACATCCAACGCTGTCACTAAAACTAAGGAAGGCAATGGTGATATCACTGAGCGAGTTAAGACATGACTGAGTGGAAAGTGGTAAGGTTGTGTGCGAATTCATGGCAGAGTATAATAATGATAGCGAATCATATTGCTATCCTAAAATCCATACATTTACTATGACATAGGAAATCTATCTTTGTGACACATTCTATCCTAACAATATAGCTATCGATTAGTAATTACATTCACGATAAATACAATATAGCTATACAATATCGCTATACAATATAGCTATCAATTAGTAAATTCATTCACGGTAAATACAATATAGATATTCAATTAGTAAATACAATATAGCTATCAATTAGTAAATTCATTCATGGTAAATACAATATAGCTATTCAATTAGTAAGTACAATATAGCTATCAATTAGTAAATTCGACTCAGCCTAATAGTATCACTGAGATATCATTCAAATATTCACCAGGATAGCCAAGGAAAAGGGGTTGGGATACAATTAAAGAGAAATGCAGAAATATAATTAAAAACATAGACATATCCCTTCATATGGAACACAAGTTGCAACTGCTACGTAAATCGCAGTCCAATTTTAATGAAAGTGTGGTCACTATATCAATGACATCGCAGTCTATATATAGTTTAAGTGCAGTCAAAATGATAAATCAATGTAAATTAACTCTGATAAAATCGCTGGCAAGATTGTGTGTGGTTGTGGAAGTCTAAAACGTTTCCAGACAATTGAATGGGTGTAAAGGGAACTGCATTTGGCCAAATAAAGACGCATGGTAAGTTTACCTTCAAATGAAATAAATCACAGAGGGAAACATTTCGTGGTTGAATGTATTGAAACGCGGAGCAAATTTCCATCGAAATATAATAAGTCGTAGAGGGAAAACATTTCGTGGTTGAATGTATTGAAATGCATAGTAAATTTCCATCGAAATATAATAAATTGCAGAGGGAAAAAAGTTTGTGGTTGAATGTATTGGAATGCAGAGTAAATTGCCATCAATTTGTGGTTGAAATCTTGCAAGAAGCCAAGGATTTTGTAGTGGTTATGTATCAAAAACACAGAGTAAATGATGGATTTGTTGTGAAAACAATGAATACAAATCATTGTGTGTAAGATGCCAACAAGAGTGGGTTGAATGTTGGGTAAATACGGGTGAAAACACAAAGATTAATAAAACACAGTGTTTAAAAGATGAGATCATTTAGAACACAGAGGTGATATAACATGCAGAGACCATTACAAAGGAAGAGATCAAAACATAGAGGTAAGAAAGGGGTAAACAACTGGAAAAAATTATCCTTCGCTCATTATCCATGCACAAAAAAGCAGGGCATTAGAATCTATAGGTCTATAAACACCAAAGTGATGACCGTCAATTTGGCTCCTAGCCGACTTCTTAGGCATGAACTGATGATCTCGGGATAAGGACAAAAGATAAGGCACAATCTCATCATAATAATCAATAAAACAAATAGAACAGTCTTAGTGATCAGGGATTGGGTTGCCAAGGAAATCAATTCAATGCAGTGAGCATAAACCTATGATGAATTTAAGTTCTCGATTAAAAACGCCAAGTAAAACACATTTATTTACACAATATAAGTACAGTAATGAAAGTGCAAGAATAAAATTAGCCAACCATTCAAATTAAATGCATTCGTACTGTAGCCCAAGGAGACGGCTATGATTCATTGTCCTGCATGTGTTCCATCCAACTCCCGCTTGCCAATCGATGTGACTTCACCGGTACCTCCAAGCCAATGCTAGGGGTACTCTTCTTCCCCCTAAGCCCCCTGATCCGCAAAGGGGCCATGCACACTAAAACAAATAACAACTAGCACCCAGCTTGCGTCGCAAGGTCGAGCTACCACTCGTTACCCAAGATGGGTATCCAAACTCCCACAAGATAAGTCAGTCAAGACAAAACTTCTGCAGCGTAATGTTACGCATAAAAATATGAGATCCATGGTCCTCCTTCTCCATCATTTTTATAGATTTTCTAAGTGATTTCTTTCCCAAATTCTCATCTAATTTATTTTTCATTAATTTAATTTAGAAAAACCTCCCCCGTACACATGTCACCCATCCCCCTGGTCGCACCAAAAATTAACTTTGTTAATTATTTAATTATTCCTATTTCCGTCACCCACCTAAAATCATTCCTAAAATTGTTCCTTGTTGTCCCCATATTCCCTTACACATTTTAAATGACTTACACCCTTACTAAATTCCTAGTTTTGTTCATATTTAGAAAGTTCTTAAAGGAAAGATTCCTTACTAAGTTAGTCATTCTGCTTTTTCCTTACGTTTTCCTTTTTCTTTATGTTTCCCCTTTTTCCCTTAGTTTCCTATTTCTTTTAAGTTTCCCTCTTTTCCCTTGTTATCTAAAACTCAAATTAGAAAGTGTAGAAAAAACACCTCTTTCTCTTTTTAATTAATAAAGTTTAATTAGCATATGTAGAAAAACAATCATTTCTTTTTTAAAAATTAATCCCCCAAAGTAATTTGATTTTAATAAATTAATTAAATTTCTTACCCTCTTCTCATCACACGTTTAATTATGATTATTATTATTATTATTATTACCACAAGTATCACTTAGACCTAGATTTTAATTTCCTAGGTTGGGCAACATTTTTATTAGGGTAACTGTTTTTAAACCTTACTTACCATGTCATTCATTTTGAGGCCGACTAGGTTTATTCACTTACTTGTTGAAATCGCGGCATACCCTTTAGGATGCACTATCTTCTCCAAGGGTTCGACTCACCTTTTTCCATTTTCCTTGTGCGACGTGCTCTTTAGGACGTGCTACATGCTCCAAGGGTGCCGCTCGCCTCTTTCCATTTTCCTTGCACGACGTGCCCTTAAGGACGCACTACATGATCCAAGGGTGACACTCACCTCTTGAATGACTTGGTAGACATAAAAAAACCTTGGAGTCAATACTCCACCAGGTGATCTGGTGGGAGACTAGGGGACTCTAAGGAATAAGGCCCCTGCCTTATTGCGCACCCCTTAGAATCATTGTGAGCGACTGTCACAGTCTTCCCTCACGACATCATGGGTCTTCTCGAACTAGGTAATCGTTCACCTCAATTTCAAGCCACGACGAGAGTGATAGTAGGTTGTGGAAGGGTTGTTGTCCACACCTCCCCCTCAACATCTCTGGTTGTCATGCATGACCCCTCTACTCCACATGTGAGTCTGGTTGGCAAGCTATCGTCAGCCGACATCATCAATAAATCATGTCAGCAATAATAATCAATCATCATAAGATCTAATTGTAGCAAACCCCCTCGTTACGATGACAACCTCTTATAACAGGTATATATATATATATATATTTATTTATTTATTTTTATTTATTTATTTATTTTTATTTTTTTTAAAGTGTGTGAACGCATGTACAAGGGAAACAAACACAGTCGACTCTATGTCGCCACCCGACGACTAATAAGATGCAACCATTATGAACACAACAAGACGACATAAAACGTGCAACAAGTAACTGCAAGCATTAAACGACCATCAATCATCCATAAAAAGACTGACTTTCCACCTGTCCTACCCTGCAATGGTTAGGATCTCCAAGACACATAAGCAATGCTCAAGCACAGGTTCCCATCGATTTAACCATTTAAGGTCTCAGGGCTGGCGACTGTTCTGAGGAACATGGAGGTGTCTACATCCCACCCAACACAAGCAGACCAAGCAACAAATGATTACCAACAAGTATAAAAGTAGTCAAAAGGACCACCATGTCCCCTACAAAAAGAACAAGTTGGAAGGACTCTGATGCCAACCCAATGTGGTTAAGACAAGGCGTTAACTACGACTGAAAAAGGTATTGATTATACACCAAAATCTCCATTTAAATTCCAATAATCAACACGTTACCCAAACCACCCTTTGGACACAATGTAAACTCAATGATTGCTAATTCTCATTACTAACTCATAATAAACGATTGTGCTTAGTTCGAAGACATTTCATTTGGTTAGCAATTACAACAATTTAACAACATTACCTTGAGATATTAATCACACTTATTTTTACTACCCTTACCCGACAATTAAATTATTAATCTCATTACATCTTGTATGTAACCAATACCGTAAATTGTCCGTAACATTATCCACAACAACATCACATTTTATATTGTCATAACCTTTAGCATTAACATTAAACATTTCATTACATAATCATTACCATAAAACAATGATAACCTTAGCATCAACATTACCATAAGCATGCCTTCAACATTACATTACATCGATCATTACCCTAAGCATTAACAGTAACTTAAACCTTATATTACATTAGTTTTATCATGAACAATAATAGCCTTGAAGGTTAGCATTATCCAATTATATTAAAAACCAATCCAAAATTATATTGCACCGTATTCAAATCATATTAAAACAATACCCAAGGTAAATTAAAACAAATCCCATTTATAATAGGAAAATACCCAATAAAACATTCCCTCAACATTATTAAGACAAATATTCCCATCCGAATAATAAGATAGATTCGTTTAAACTAGTAGATTGAGAATAACTACCAACAATTGGATGAAAAAGGAACTATATGACTAACTGACTGTCATGGATCCATACCAATAAATAAGAAATTTTTTTGTAAGGAGAATGGATTTGCCATTAATTCAGAACGAATTGTGGAAGCAAGGATCAGATTCCAACTGATAAATCTATGTAACTATATTTGCTACCGAACTACACCAATGAAGACATTCTTGCAATGACAAGGTGAAAACGTTAAAATTTTCGTTTTAATTGACATTGGCTATTTGACCCTCAAGCTCAATCGATCTCATTCTGACATCGAATCCCTATTTCATCAATGCGTTTTCACTGGCCAATCATCGTAATAGCGCATAACTCAATAGTATGGAAAGTTGCTGTGGTTTTTTTTTTTTTTTTTAATTCTATTAAGGGCTGTTGTC
>JASDQU011455155.1:11798-41162 GCA_032191745.1 Picea mariana
AAGTTGTTCTCTCTATGTAGAGCTATGTCCTCCTCCATTTGGTTATTCTTCCAAACATATGGAGAGTTTGCGTTGCCTACTGCATCATGAACTTATGTCAATTCCATGCTACCTAAGTCTCATTATTTGTCATGCTATTGTCTAAGGGAAGTTTTTACCAATCTTGAGTCGGATCATATGCAGTTTGTCTCTTGCCCTCATGCTCGGCCATCCCAAAATTCCAATCAAGTCTTTGTTTGAAATCAATGAAGACTTTAGTCTCATCATCAAGATTCTCTAGTCCATGACCGACAAGCCATCGAAGACCTCTAGGTAGTGAATTCATACACTCATATTACACTCCTACCCTAGTTTTGAAGATTTTGAAGTTGTTGCTCGAGCTCTGAAGACCTCATCTCCAGCCATCATGCCTTATCAACTTCTAGAAGATGGATACTATACATGTATATGTTTTTGATTTTGAGATGTAGATCCATTGTGTATTGCTCGCGGCTACAATTTATATAGTTATATGACATGGATCTACAATGTATTTGATTGGTGGCCATGATTTTATTTCATCCCGAGCATGGGTATGCTCACCTCGATGAGACAATTGTTATTTTGCAGATGGCACCTCTCGATTTCTGGTCCTTGGGCTCACTTGTTTGGAACATTGGTGAAGATTGATAATGTATTTTAGCCATCAGATGATCTTATTACCTCACACATTAGGGGGCTTCTGTTATAACCCTAAATTGCACCAGACTTACTTACCTGGCATCAGGCCATCTCAAACTCCTTCTTTTCCAAAACACTACTGAACAAATCTTCTTAAAAACCCCCTTCATAAAGTCCCACATGCCCTGCTCCATTACTACACGCGTGTACACACTAGCTACTCTAATACAGCCCGCGTGTACCTACTAAATCATGGAAAAAGGAAAGTTGTTGATGGAACACACAACTTCAGGCAAGTTAACTAAACCTTTCGGCCATGCATGGACGGTCATTCGACCAAATACCTAGCTCGTTCTAGCCTATAAAAGAAGGGGTAGGGGTCCCATTTGAAAGGAGGAAAATCATAGTAAATAATCTATAACCAATTGAGCATTCCCCTTGTCCCAACCTTTAGCCATACTTGTGCAAAGAAAAGCATAGAGAAAAGTAGTTGGAGGACAGTTGAAGAGGAGCCCAGGACCAGTTTCAAGGAGTAGTGTCGAGCACATATTGTAAGTTTACTCTTGTGAAGATTAATACAAAAAGGAATACTTTTCCTGTCCCACCATATCATGTGTTCAAGTTGAATGTTTATTTTATGATATTGTCACAACTAACCCAACAATTAGTATATGAAATGCATGTTCACAACTTTTTGTTTGTTCATGTGTGAATGTAGGTCATATTTGGGAGGAGGCTTGCAATCAAAGAGTGAGAGAAAGCAAAGGGATCGACATCAAACGAAGGACTTAAGGTAGAGTTACTGAATCTCATTTACACCTTTGTATTGCATGAATGTGGGGTTTTGTGTTGGGAGAATAGGAAAGAGTAGAAGCCTTTGAAATGGTCATTTTCTACATGGATGATTAGAGCCCTTAAATGCTAAGTCCATAGGAGGGATTCCCACCCACAACACCTGCAAAAAATAATTTGGTGTAGCTTTGCTTAGTAGTCTATCGGCTCTGATACCATGTAAATGTAGTGAACCTGCACATAATAGTTCTAGCTAGAAAATACCACGCACATTTGTAGAGAGAAATTGAGAAAGAAGAAGTAAGAGAGAAAGAATGGAAGAATTCTCATTAACCATTATGAATAATGAATAATTTACACATGATATACTCTGTATAACTCAACACATGCGCACCGGAGGAGAATCCAATGCACCATAGTGGGGGTCTAGAGTGATATAGACACACACCAATAGTTATAGGAGTAAACTACCACCTAATCTAGTCTCTCGGGCAGTTATGGGAGTGAATTGCCACCTAGCTGAGCTAACTAGTCTACCAGTCTTCAGTTAACTAACTGAAACAGAGTGAAGTGAGGAGGAGATCAGGGAATCATGGGTAATGCGCCAGTATGGTGATGATACCAAGGCTAATGCGCATTAGCTGGCGATGATCCCAATGTTGCATGGTGACAAAACCAATGCAACATCTAGACTCCACTCAACTAGTCAAACTGAAGTGAAAACTAAAGAGAATATTCTCACTAGAGAAATATTCTTCCTAAAATATAGGAGACTAGATAATGACTAATAATGACTAATAAACAAGGAAAAACCTTAAGAAAAATAAACCTAGGTGTGTGTGAAGTAATGACAACAAAGAAGACAAGAGGAATCAAGATCTGCGTGGATCTAAGGAAGTTGAATGACACATGCTTACATCACCCATTCCCAACACCATTCATGAATGAGGTACTGAAGAGCGTAGGAGGCCAGGAAACTCATTCTTTCACAGATGGATTCTCAGGATACCATAAGATAAGAATTGCGCATGAGGATTGACATAAGACCACTTTTGCGATGGAGTGGGGGAGTTATCAGTATACAGTTATGTCGTTCGGATTGAAGAATTCCCTTGCAGTGTTTTCCAGAGTAGTGGTTGAAACATTCAAGGAGTTGATCCATAAGTTCCTATAAGTCTACTTGGATGATTGCACGATATTCAGTCTACTGAAGGATCATATAGAAGTCCTTAGGCTCATGTTGGATTAGTGAAGACAGTATCAGATTTTTTCTGAACTTGAAGAAGTGTATTTTTTGTGCATCGTTTAGAATTGTTTTGGGACATGTAGTGTGAAAACAAGGACTATTAGTAGATCCAACTAAGATCACGGTAATTCTGGAGTTAGAACCTCCTACATCAGTCTAACAGTTGAGGAAAACATTGGGTCATACAAATTATTATAGGAAATTTATCAAAGGATATGCACAGATCATAACACCGATGGAAAATTTATTAAAGAAAGAAGTGAAGTTTCAATGGAATGAGGACTGTCATAAGGGGTTGGACACCTTGAAATAGAAATCGGCAACCCCGTGGATTTTAATTTTTCTAGATTGGAACAAAGAGTTCCATGTACATGTAGATTCATCATCGATAACATTGGACGTAGTACTATCCCAACCAGGGGAGGGAGACATAGATCACCCAATTAATTTTGCAAGTAGGAAGTTTTCTATAGAAGAGAAAAACTATACAACCACAGAACGAGAAGGATTGGAAATGGTCTATGCACTACATAAATTCAGGAATTATGTATTGGGTCTCACTTTAATATGTATACATACCATTATCCATTAAAATACTTAGTCAACAAGACAATGTTGGGGATCTAAGTGGTTATTATTATTTCAGGAAAATGACTTTGAGGTTGTACTGAAACCAGGGAAGCTGGATGCAGGACTGGATCATATATCGCACATATTGTCAGGAGAAGATGCATGAAATTTAGATGAAAACTTCCTAGATGAAAAACTATTTGCAGTAAAGAAGGCACATGATTTCTTCTTGTACATTGTGAAGTTTCTAAGTACATGTATGGATCCATTCGATATGACAATAGTGCAGAAGAAAAAACTAGTAGTGAGAGCCACATAGTATCAGTTGATTGCATGGAATCTATACAATTTGGGTGCAAATAGAATACTGAGGTGTTGTGTGTTGGAAAATGAGAGACCAATGATACTGGAAGAAGAACATGATGGGCTTGCAGGAGGACATTATGCATGGAGAGAAACTGCAAAATATATTTTGTGTGCAAGGATTTGGTGGCCTACACTTTACATAGATGTGAAGGAGTGTTATCAATCATGCAATGTATTCCAAAGAGTGGGAAAGCCATCTAGGAGGGACAAAATTCCTTTGAATCCACATGTTACATTCCAAGAATTTGAGAAATGGGATATAGAATTTCTAGGGCCAATCAACCCACAAGAGATAAGATCATGGGAAAGGTACATCATCATTGCGACGAAATATTTGACAAGGTGGGAAGAAGCGACCCCAATTATAGATTGCACCACAAATATTGTTGTGAGGTTTATGTTCGAGAATGTAGTCACAAGGTTTGGGTGTCCCTGCATATTACTCAGGGATCAAGGTACCCAATTTATGAACAAAACAATTGTAGTATTGATTGAAGAGTTTCAGATTCATCATCAAAAGATTACCCCATATCATCCTCAAGCCAATGGAATAGTGGAAGCATTCAACAATATCTTGGAGAATTCCTTAACAAAGATTTGAAATGTAGGGAGAGACAATTAGGAATTAATAGTTCTTGAAGTATTATGGGCTTACAAAACTACAAGTAAGAAGTTGACAAGACAAACACCTTTTAGTTTGGTCTATGGGAAAGAAGAAGTGATGCCAATGGAATTTATTCTTCCTAGTCTATTCATTGCAACAATCATTGAGCTATTATACACTAGCACAATAGATGAGAGATTGACACAGTTAATACATCTTGAGGAAAATCGGTTTGTCACGGGATTCCATCAGCAGGTTTAGAAAGAAAGAGAGAATGATTAGCAGGATCGACACATTAAACATAAAAATTTTCAAGTAGGAGATATGGTACTACTCTATGAAAATAAGTTTATGCATCATTCATGAAAGCTTAGAATACACTGGTTGGGACCCTATGTGATTCAACAGGTAACAAAGATAGGTGTTGCATGATTGGAAACCTTGAATGAAGAAGTCTTTGAAGAAATGGTGAATCGAAGTCGACTAAAAATCTATAGAGATGGCCAACAATATGCACAATAATCTGAGTTGTGCCAGAACACATGTATTATAGTAGTTGTACCATAGTAGCAAGAAAAATAAGGAAAAACAAATAAAAAATGGAAAAATTAAAAAAATCAAATAAAAAGTAGATACAATAAAAAGAAAAAGAGTGTTTGAGTGCTAAGGCATAAGAACTTGTGCAGAAGGAATGGTCATCAAACATCAGAATAGAATTGCTCCAAGTTAGGAGATACGGCATGGATGAGACAAATTGTGAAGTACGTAGATAAAACAAAAAAAAATTAGTGCACAGTTTGACAATGACAAGACTGTTAAAAGCATTAAAGCACGAGAACAACAACGATGAAGCAGGAGTGACAAGTCATAAAAGTGTTGTATAGGTATTAAATGGTAAAACCTACCAGAAATCATGATAGTTCAGCAGTATGAGGGAAAAATCACATGACATATTTGGTAATAAAAAAGCATTTAGTTAAAAACTCATCAACCATAGTGGCAGATTGAAAAAAGAACTTAAGGTAGGATGAGATAAGTACAATTGGAATGAAAGAACAAAAATGATGCAACACCCCTACCTCATCACGTTTTGCATGACCTCCTGGTCTATGGATCATTATTAATCTCCCTTGAGCCAAAATGGCTCTTCGATCCCAGCTGGAATCTTCACACTTGTAACCATAGGTCCTTCTTAGGAATTATGCCTATGCGAACAATCACTAGGCGTGAACTCTTACCCACGTGACCAACTGATGTGACCACAACCTTTTCCTGAAAAGAGCACGACGGGTTTCGCGACTTCGCGATTCCTGCTGTTGATTTCCCCAACTCCTTTAGATCCTGAAACCTCAAAATGGATAATGGCCTTATAACTCCTCCCTTAAGTCCTTTTGATGTGACTCTAAGCCACAACCTAGGGCCAAACCTTCAAGTGCGTCAGAGATTCATGACTCGGGAGTTCACGATACAATGCTCCTCTTTTTCCCCAAAGTACGAACTCGCAATGAACTTCCTGGAAATTGATGGTCCATATCCTTCCATGATATGATGATCCAGATCCTGTCAGGATTTTACAAATTGGGATTTCGCGATTCTTGCCTCCTCGTCAAAACTTTCTCCACACATGAATCCTGAAATGACAAAATTCAAGCATAAGATCAACAACTCCCATTGATCCAGATCCAACGAATACTATTCCTCCTATGCTTGTGAGAGCTAAAAGGTTATCGACCTTATCCCCTCCCTTGATCTACTAGATCAAATGGTTGATGGGATTTCAGTATTTCTTCCTCCAATAAATTCCACCATCTGTTCAATTTCTTGATAAATCCTGGCCAAATAACTTGGCGTCCTTTCTCCTGAACTTAACTCTGCGAGGTGACTTAATCCCTCTCATTTCCTTTGAATCATTCAAGGTCTCTATCCCTCTTGAGATTGGTTTTGGCTACAAACTCAAATATTTCTTAAGGGATTATTGTGCGCACTCTTTGCGGCTTCTACGATTATAACTGATTATCTGATGTCTTCCTCTTCTGTGCACTCCTTGCAACAAAGATCCTTCCACCACTCGCTTGGTTTGGAAAATTCTAAGACTTCAACTGGCCCATACACTCCTTGCACAGCTCTATGTTATACTCGCACTTCTTCTCGTATGAGAACAACGTTATCTCTCCTGATCTTTTTTTTGAGGTGAAACTCATAATCTTGTCAACGCACTGCTTGCGGACCTTCTCTGCACTCCTTGCGGGAATTTCTCAAGACGAGAAACAACTGAAACTCTTTATATCCCTCTCAAAAGACTTCATACATTCAACATGAAATCATACATACACACAACATTGAAACAAAATGCATAACAAAGACTGGAATTAACTATAAACATACCATTCAATATATGTAAATAGGATTCATAAACACCATGAAATTTGGATCAAAGATTCCTTATATTAATCCAAGTGCATATGTACATGGGTTCTATAGCATCACCTATATTCTTATACAACTTTTGATATGTTCTCATGTTCTCTTGATCTCCAGCTCTCTAACTCTTACAATGAGAATACTCATACAATACAATACATGTGAGGGATATTTCTAGAGTTTTCCCTCCTATAGTTCTAGCTATCTAATTGAATTAACCTCTAGAACTAATTTACATTTATTACAATAAATACTTCCAACAAACAGATGAGAGAAACCGATCAAGATATTTATTACAACTCAAAACATAAATGTGAATGCATCCTTTTAAGATATTACATTAATGTTTTATCCTTTCAAATTCAAAATGATTTCAAAATGTGTGCTGGTGGATAGCCAGCTGTCCTTCACTTGCGTGTGCTTGCTTTGTCGACGATGCTCTTGCATCGTACTCCTCTGGCTGAAAAATTTATGAAATCCTTTTCATGAGCTCCTGCACTTTCTGTCCATGTTTTTCTATATTCGCTTCACTTTCCCAACTGGTATCCTCAATCGAGTGTCCCTTCCATTTGATCAAATACTCAAAATATGTCTTTCTTCAGGTTTTCTTACCAACTCTCTTATTGATGATCCTTTCCATCTGCGGATTTTTAGCTACATGCATCTGTCTGACCCACTAAACTTATTTTTTATCTTCTTCTCCTATGGATTCATCTGTTTTGTAAGGATACAGATTTGCTACGTTGAATATGGGCGATATTCCTACCCCATCTGGTAATTCTATCTCATAAGCATTTGCCTCAAATTTCCTTATGATTTTACATGGCCCTATCTTTTTCATATTCAACTTATTATATGTTCTCCTTGGGAATATTTCCTTTCTTATATGCGCTAAGACTAAATCTCCCACTTCGAACTGAAGTTGTCTTCTATGCTGATCTGCTCTGCGCTTATATTCCTGGTTGGAATTCTGTAACCTCTCTTTGATCTTACTGTGGAGCTCTTGCATCTCTACTGCAAATTCTTCCACTCCAACACTTATGAACTCACTTTGGTCTAAATCCCTCAACTCAAATACTCCTCTTGGATGCATTCCATACATTATCTGGAATGGGCTCTGTCCTGTGCTCCTCTTAAGTGAATCATTATATGAAAATTCTGCTTGTGGAAGAATATGATCCCACTGACTGTGATGTTCAACTACTAAGATCCTCAGTAAATATCCTAAACTTTGATTCACTACCTCAGTCCATCCATCAATCTGAGGGTGATATGTTGAGCTAAAAGATAAATTCATTCCCATATTTTTCCATAGTTTCCTCCAAAAATGACCAACAAATTTAGTATCCCTATCTGAAATAATACTCTTGGGTAAACCATGAAGTCGAACAACTTCTTTGAAAAATAGGTTTGCAATGTGTGTTGCATCATTGGTTTTTTGACATGGAATAAAATGTGCCATTTTTTAGAATCTATCGACTACCACGAATATGGAATCACAAACCCTCTATGTCCTTGGCATTCCTAACACAAAATCCATGCTTAACGCGTCTCATGGCCTCTCTGGTACCAGTAATGGTTGATACAATCCTGTATTCTGTCTTTTTCCCTTTGCGTGCTGGCAAATTCTACATTTGTTGACAAATTTCTTGACATCTGTCCTCATCCCTGGCTAATAATATAAGTTTTTCAGCTGCGCAAATGTTTTTTCATGGTCGAAATGTCCAGCCAATCCTCCATTATGTTTTTCCTTCAAAGAATTCTCCCTCATAGAACTCTTCGGGATACACAGCTGATTTTTTTATAATAATAATCAATCCTGGATTAAGTATTCAATCCATTGGCTTCTTTCTCTCAAAACAAGATTCTTACATGCTTCATAAGCGTTTGTAAAATTTGAATCATATCTGTACATGTCCTTCAGGCTATCAAAACGTGAGGTCTTCACACGAAACTCCTACAGAATCAAACATTTCCTTCTCAATGCATCAACAACTTTGTTAGCAGTTCCAGAAATGTTCTTTATAACAAAAGTAAATTTCTTCATACATTCAACCCATTTCGCATGTTTCTGGTTCAATTTTTCCTATTGAGTTATGAATTGTAAAGCACGGTTGTTGTTATACAAGACAAAATCTTTTGGAACCAAGTAGTGCCTCCATTTCTTCAACACTTGTATGACTGCATAAAAATCTTTATCATACGTGGAAGATTTCATCTTTGCATCATTCAGCTTCCCACTGAAGTATGCAATTGGCCTATTGTCTTGACTTAAGACTACTCCAACCGTAAATCCACTCGCGTTACATCTTACTTGAAATGTCTTACTAAAATCTAGCAAAACTAGAACTAGTTGTCCAATTATCTTTTCCTTCAACAACTTAAAACTTTTCTCTGCTTCCTCCATCCAATGAAAATATTTTTGTCTTTTCTTGACTATGTCCATCATTGTTGCAAAAATTCCACTAAAATTTCTGATGAACTTCTTATAAAAACTGGCTAGTCCATGGAATCTCCTGACTTCAAAGATATTCCTTGGTGATGGTCATTCTTTGATTTCTTTTACCTTTTCTGGATCCATCTTCAACTCATTCGAAGAGATCACAAAACCTAAATAAATGAGTTCTTTCTTCATGAAATATGACTTCTTCAAATTTATCAACAACTTCTCTTGCTGCAACCTCCTCGTCAATATATTTAAGTGTTTCATATGTTCTTCTTCAATCTCACTGAAGATCAATATATCATCAAGATACACAATTAAAAACCTTCCAATGAAATATTTCAAGACTTCATTCATCAATCTCATAAAAGTATTTGGTGCATTCGTCAAACCAAATGACATGACAAGCCATTCATACATCCCTTCATTCGTCTTGAATTTTGTCTTCCATTCATCACCTTCCTTCATTCTAATATGATGATATCCGTTTTTCAAATCAATTTTTGAAAAAAAAATTGCTCCACTCAAGCAATCCATCAAGTCATCCATCCTCGGTAAAGGAAATCTATACCTGATGGTGATTTTGTTTATAACCCTCGAGTTTGTACACATCCTCCACCAACCATCCTTATTTGGACTTAACACCGTTGGTACAACACATGGACTCAAGCTTTTTCTAATTAACCCCTTGTCCATCAAATCTTGGACTTGCTTCTTGACTTCTTCATGCTCCTGCGACGTTATTCTGTACGCTTCTTTGTTTGGAAAAATCACCCCTAGTATAAGGTCAATGTGATGGATTATACTCCTGATGGGAAGCAACGAATAAGGTAATTCGTCCACTACTATATCAGCAAAATTCTCAAGCATTTCCTGAATTTCCTCCCGTAGATCATCTATCGAAGTACTGGTCAAAATGAATCTAGGTTTTCTCACCACAACAAACTGCGTGTCTTCTTTCTTGACTTCATCCATAAGTTCCTTCCCACTCATGAGAAGTATAATATTTCTTGTTTCTTCTTTCACCCTCTTATCTTCAATTGGCAGCAACATATGTGTACTACCATTCTTCTCCAAGGTGTATGTGTTCTTTCTCCCATCATGAGTAAAATTTCTGTCATATTGCCATGGTTGCCCAAAAAAAATATGACAGACATATATGGGAATAACATCACATAATATCTCATCCCTGTAACCCCCTATCTTAAATTCAACTAAACATTGTTTAGTGACTGTTACCTGGTGTCCCTTTTGCAACCACAAGACTTTGTATGAGCTTGGATGTGCAGCTGTCTCCAATTCCATCTTCTCCACCATCTCTGTGGATACTAGATTATATGTGCTTCCAATGTCCACTATCACCTTGCATACCCTATCCTTGGTATTGCAAGCAATTATGAACAAACTATTTCTCTGGACTGGATTCTCTATCTCCTTCTCTGGTTTCAAGAGAATTTTCCTCATCATTAAATATCTTCTGCCTTCTGCATATTCTACCTCAAAATTTCGCCTTTGTGCTTATGAAATGTGAGCTTCTCCTCCTCCATATATTTTTCTATCAGCACATTCAAAACATGTGTGTCCAATCTTTCCACATACAAAACACTTTATTTCACCTACTCTGCCTTTGACTCTTCCTCGTGCTCACAAAAAAGTGTTCTTATTGGCATATTGTCTTCCCTGTGAGCTTCCTCCTCTTTCTGGGTGATTATGAGGTTTCTTTTATTCATCCTTGGGATTCTGTACACTGTCATGGGCAACTGCCATGCCTCTACTCTGACTTCTACCTCTTCCCCTTTGACCTTGCTTTCGGGCCAATTGTTCTTCTGCCTCTAGAGCAATCTGATAAGCATCTTCCACATTTCTAATTGTCACCATGCTTATGTTATCCTGAATGTCATATCTTAGAACATTCATGTATCTGGTGACCTTTTTATCATCACTCTCATGATGACCAGCTCTAATGTTCAATTGGTAAAACTTCTCAGTGTATTCCTTCACTGTCATCCCCTTTTGTCTCAAATTCTGCATTCTTCGAAACAAGTTAATTTGATAGTCCCTGGGTATGAATTTGGATTTCATATTGGCAACCATCCTAACCCAAATTTTGATTATTTTCTTTCCTTTGAAATTCCTGTCATCCTGTAGTTCATCCCACCACAGTGCTACATACCCTTTCAGTCTAGTGAAATCATGTTTTACTTTCTTATCTTCTTCAATATCTTCATAATCGAAGTACCTATCTAGAGCTCTAAACCAATATAACAGCTACTCAACGTCTAAGTTGCCTTCATACATCGGGATGTCCATTTTTCTCTGGCCCCTATTCTTGCAATAGCTCTAAATAAATGTTCTTATGTAGCATCTTCGACTGCAACTTCCTCTTTATCGGGTCTTTCTTCATTCTCGTTTTCCGATTCAATGACATCTCCAACATTAGTTGTTCATTTTTGTGATGTCTCCATAGCATATAATCGAGCATGAAGTTCTCTCATTTCCCTTTCGATGGCTAGATCGGGCATTCGTCTATCTTGACGTCTTTTGGGCGGCATTGTTCAAATCTGTTCTTTTCTACAAAAAATCAAAATTTGGGTTGTGATACCACCTAACGCAACACCCCTACCTCAGCTGGTTCTGCTTGACCTCTTGGTCTAAGGATCATTCTTAATCTCCCTTGAGTTAAAATGGCTCTTCGATTCCCAACTAGAATCTTCACACTTGTAACCACAGGTCCTTGTTAGGAATTACGTCTATGTGAACGAGCACTAGGCATGAATTCTTACCCATGTGACCAACTGATGTGACCACAACCTTTTCCCGAAAATAGCATGTTGAGTTTTGCGACTTCGCGATTCCTATTGTTGAGTTCCCTGACTCCTTCAGATCCCGAAACCCCAAAATGGCTAACAGACTTCTAGCTCCTCCCTTAAGTCCTTCTGATGTGACTCTCTGCCATAATCTGGGGCCCAACCTTCGAGTGCATTGGAGATTCACGACTTGGGAGTTCACGATACAATGCTCCTCTTTTTCCCCAAATTTTGAACTCGCGATGACCTTCCTGTAAATTGACGTTCCATATCCTTCCACGATCTGACAATCCAGATCCTGTTTGGATTTCACGAATCGGGATTTCATGATTCTTGCCTCCTCGTCACAACTTTCTCCACACCACGAATCTCGAAATGACGAAATTCAAGCATGAGATCAATGACTCCCATTGATCCAGATCCAATGGATATTTTTCCTCCTGGGATTGTGAGCACTAAAAGGTTATCGACATTATACCTTCCGCTGATCTACTAGATCCAACGCCTGACGAGATTTTGGTATTTCTTCCTTCGAGAAATTCCACCATTCGTTCAATTTCTTGATAACTCCTAGCCAAATAAATTGGCTTCCTTTCTCCTGAACTTGACTCTGCGAGGTGACTTCAAGCCTTGTATTTCCTTTGAATCCTTCAAGGTCTCTATCCCTCTTGAGCTTGGTTCTAGCTGCAAACTCAGAGATTTCTTGAGGGATTCTTGCGCGCACTCTTTGAAGATTCTATGATAATCACTGATTATCTGATGTCTTACTCTTTTGTGCACTCCTTGAAACAAAAATCTTTCCACCACTCGCTTGGTTTGGAAAAGTATAAGACTTCAAGCATCCTGTGCACTCCTTGCATTACTCTATGTTATACTTACACTTCTGCTCGTATGAGAACAACAATATCTCTCCTTAGATTTTTTTCTGAGGTGAAACTCATAATATTGTCAACGCACTCCTTGCAGACCTTCTCTACTGATCCAGGTGGATATCGGTGGCCACCCACCTTTTTCGACTGGCTGAAAACAATTTTCTGGCAATTTTGGCAATTTACTATTTTTAGCAGGTTTTAACTTCTGGGGCCATTTTGAGGGCCCAAATGAAGGTTTTTTGAGATCAAGGTTCTCAATGATATACAAAGACATGATTGAGCCCCCAAAATGAATCTCCTTGACGATACATTTCCAACGAGCTATCACACGCCTAAAACGGAGATCGTATGCAAAAGTTACAACCCCGGGAAGTTGATGTACTCACATACCCAAAGGAGGCCCACATGACTTTTGGCGCTTCATCTCCCAGGGTTAGGTTTTTGGATGTCTAGGGTTTTTGGCATTCCTTCTTATTGTAAAAAGGCCTTCAGAGCCTCATTGTAATCATCTTCTTGCGAATGTGAGTAGCCATCACATCTCTTCTCAAAGATAAGCTGCCACCATTTTAGCGAGTCTTTCATTCTGTATTTTTACAGTCTCTGTACATTTCTTTCATTAATAGAAATCATGTATTACTGTATATCTGTGTTTATGGTTGCATCTCTAACACATTTTTGTTATATTATTGAATATCTGTGATATCTCTGTGCATTTCTTTATTATATCTCCGATCTCATTTCATGCCGAAAATAATCCGGATCATCTACACTCCTTGTAGGAATTTCTCAGGACGAGAAACAATTGAAACTCATTCCCTCCCTCTCAAAGACTTCATACATTCAACATGAAATCATACATACACACATCATTGAAACAAGATGCATAACATAAACTGGAATTAACTGTAAATATACCATTCAATAGATGTAAACAGGATTCATAAACACCATGAAATTTGGATCAAAGCTTCCTTATATTAATCCAAGTGCATTTGTAAATGGGTTCTGTAGCATCATCTATCTTATTATACAACTTATGTTTTGTTCTCCTGTTCTCTTGTTCTCCATCTCTCTAACTCTTACAATGAGAATAATCATACAATACAATACATGCAAGGGAGCTTTCTAGAGTTTTCCCTCCTACAGTTCTAGCTATCTAATCGAATTAAAGTCTACAACTACTTTACATTTATTACAATAAATGCCTCCAAAAAACATATGAGAGAAACCGATCAAGATCTATATTACAACTCAAAACATAAATGCGAATGCATCCTTTCAAGATATTACATTATTGTTTTATCCTTTCAAATTCAAAATTCTTTCAAAATGTGCGATGGTGCATATCCAGTTGTCCTCCACTTGTGCATGCTTTCTTTGTCGACGATGCTCTTGCATAAAAAAACAACAGGAATTCATTACTAAGTCATTCTTGCATTTGAGAGGGTTAAAACAAAGCATACCATAGTGAATATGAGAACAAAGCCGAGCTTCTAGTTCTGAGCTAGAAAGAGATGCAAAGCTAATCCAGGAATCCATCATAGAAGTAGAATGGAACTGCCAAATGTTGGAGGATCGTTTGCAGCAGTGAGAAAAAAAATGAAGTGAGTAGTAGCATCAACAAAGGTTGAGGAGGTAGTCGAAGCTTCAGCTTCGGTTCCACCAACAAGATTTCACATAGAGATGGAAAGAATAAGGTATGAAAGAGCCCAATTATAGGAGTTGTATGAAACAACACTTCAACAAAAGAGGGAAGTTGAAGGCAGAGTAGAAGAACTTCTGAAGAATAAAGAAAATGTTGAGGAGAGGGCAATAAAGTATTAAAGGAAAAGGATGAAGTTGAGGGAATAATGCAGAGAACCCAGGTAGTGGTTCAAAAGTTATATAAGTCAATTCATGAAGTTTCCATAGTAGTTGAAGCTACTATGGAGGAGAAAGTGATAAATATTGGTGAAATCATTAAGGGATTTTGGGATCAGATCGATGAATTACAACTGAGGAATATTCCAGGAAAACCACTAGAGGTGTGCAAAGCAAGAGAGAGAATGACAACCACAGTAGTTGCAAAAATTAAGAAGATAGAGGGAAAATGCGCAAAAATTTGTGAGGAGAATGCGTAGGTGTGGAAAAAATTGATAGAAGACCTGGAGATGAAGGCCATAGAGTCCAAGCTAAGAGAAGCACAATAATATGCATGCCAGGCAATAGAAAGGGAAGATAGACTGCCACCAGTGGAGCGTATGTCAGCCATTTGGGCTCAGTGACAGACACAGGTAGAAGTGGAGAGAATGAGGGATCAAAAAAATATCCTTGAACAAAGACTGAGACCACTGTAGGAAGAAGGAGTGAGGGTAATTGGAGAATCAACTATAGTGCAAGGTAAGGTCAAGAAAGCAACAATTGAAGAAGAGGAACAATTTACAAACTTGACTGTGCAAGGGTAGAGGAGATAGTAGCAACAAATTCCACAATCATCAAAGAGGTGGAGGTAGCAAAGGATACCTCTTAAAACTTCATTTTGACAAGGAAGAGAAGGAAACAAGCCTGAGTGGCTCAGGGCAAGCCATAGGTGAGTGTTGGGGGCCTGTTGGACAGGTTGTTTTTATAATAGTTTTGCAGTTTTGATAACATTTTTGGGAAACATTCCTAAGTATAGGAAAAGTGTGCAGAGGAAGAAAGAAAGGTAGTGAGCACATAGTTAAGACACATCCAGGAGGAAAGTGCGCAAAAGGAGGAAAATGTACAGAATGAGGGAAAGTCCATAGAAGCCAGACAACATACAGACATGAGAATAAAGCAGATAGAAGAATAAAGCATGACATAAAAAACACAACATGACATTCTGGAAATAAAAGAACAATATAAAAATAACATGTAGATTGAAAAGTAAAAGAAAGCAGTCGAACAACCGGTTAACTGAGTTGGCCATGCAATGTAATGGGTTTTTGGAAGGAACTTAGGGTCTTAAGCACTAGATTTTGATGTATAAATATGTAATGGGTTGGGATATTAGGGGTTCTATTCTGTTATGTTCCATGTTGAGTTTCACTCTACGAGATGTATTGAGGAGTTCCTCCATATGATTGGGTTCTAGAGTTCTTGAATGTAATAGTCTATGCATGAGAATAATTATAAAAGGAATGACAAAGAGATGATATTGAATCTTGTGTTGTCTGTCTTTTCTATGTTTTCTTGTGGATTATGTTTGTATGCATTGTAGAATAGATTTATTACGGTTAAATATGGTTCAATGTTCATAATTTTTACAACAATGAAATATATATGAATCTGGAATAGGTCGACAGTAGGAACTTGAATCATAAGTAAGTTACTACTGAAGAGAACATAGTTATGTGCACAGACGTAATAAGGAAGAATGAACTAAATTTTTTCCTCCCATTCCCTTACTACTGCATAAGGCTGGTTCTTACAGTCCCAATAGATACCTCGGCTGAGACTTCATCTGCACAAGCAGGTGAGGCCGGAAAGGCCTGTTTTTGGTGGGTTTTGTGGTCATAGAAGAATTGAATCCAGGGTCTTACAACCCACGCAAAGTGCCAACAACAAGTTTCTATCTAAACTTAATCATGAACATACAAGTTAGAAATTTCAACAATCTTAATATAGTTTTTAATCTCAAATATAATCATTAAATAGTTTTGCGTAAAACACTAAATAGTTTTATGAGAAACAAAGAAAAACTATGCATTGTCTTTATGATGAACTTGACCAAACTTATACAAGATTGGTGAATTGTTGAGAGATTTATATTCAATTATTAATTAAGTGTTTTGTTTTCATTTTTTATTTTATTAATGGGGATTCCATGAATTACATACTAAGTGGGTGAGAGGTCTCCCATTGTGCTAGAATAATAATCATATTATATATACCAAAGTCATAACCAGGTCATGCATTTTAATAGGAAAACACAAAGCATTATGAATTCAATAAAATAACTATGAATCAATATGTCAAACATTATGGTGAGTGTAGGGGGAAAAAATAACAAAGCAAATGACATTATGGTGAATGTGGGATTCAAAAAATTAAAGTATGCAAATTAAATGTGATGTCATTTCCCATATTGAGAAGAATCGACAATGCTCATAACTCATGAATTCAAGTGGATATTCACAAAGACAAGGTATCCAAACTTATTTTGGAAGATTTCATTACGTGGCACACAAATATGGTGGTAGGATTTTTATCTGAGTGCAAACTATGTGATGGATTTAATCTTGTGGAAGGGTACACCATATCATGGAATAAGCAAGAGCCAACTAGAATAGAGATGATTTTAGTCTTTATATGTTGAGGTCAAGTATTTTGTCATGAACCAATGTGCATTGACCAACCAAACATTGGAAGTGAGGACATTGATAGGCTATTGAAAATTTGACCCTTCTTTTGACATTTTATAATATTTGTTGTCATTCATAAATGACAAGTGATTTCAAAAATATACATATTTTTGTGAAGAGTGTTTTTTGAATTACTCTTCTAGAACAAGTTTGAACCCATTAAAAGAACCATAAAGAATTAAATTTTTATCACTATGTGGTATGATGTATCCCTTTAGTGTGAATGTCATGAAGGGCATGTTGTGTACTTTATTGTGCATTACACAGGAGGGGAATTGTAAGTGTTGAACTTATAGGACATCAACGAAGTACAAGAGGAGAGAAGAAACTTTTGACTCTTAACCAAACAATTACAAAATCCACGTGGCAAGGTGAAAGAAGGTAGGGAATGAAAGTATGTACATCATACTGACTTCGTGAACATATTATATATCATGACATCCATTCCATACAAGTTAAAATTTTCCCCATTGGCTTGGTGTTGATTCTTCCACGCCTATCAAAAATGGAAGATTGTACAAAAAATTAAGAGAAACATAATGATTCACATTATTGTTTTCTTAGGATGAATGAACATAAGATGATAAGCATGTTAATCTTACTGTAACTCCTAGTTCACTATAAAATGGGCTTCTAACTAGCTGCAAACATTGTGCCTTCAACTATCATTCATAATGCAATAAATCTTGGAATAGATTGTTGGGAAGCGAAAGCATAAACTCAACAAGATTAATGACAGACACAAATTGAGAACACCAATCACACAATGAACACAGTGAATTACGAGGAAAACCCTTCTAAGGGAAAAAACCATGGGGAAATGATAATCAATATTCTTATTATTCAAGGTATAATTACAACATACAAACACATGCTTGCAACCATCCTCTCACTCTCTTCCCACACATTGTGCTACACTACATTGCTTGCTCATGCATCCATGGGTATGCTAGATATATATGATCTATTATATAGTTAAGCAAACTAGCTACAACTAGATCCACCAGTTATAAAAATTTATCACTGTAGTGTGCATGCATGCACACTCGATTTTTAGTTGATACGGTGTGCATGCATCCGCATGGGAAATTAGTTAGCAGTTTCAAAAATATCCACCTTGACAACAATTTAACTGATAAATCATGCCTGAATTAATTCATCACCTTTTCTGCAAGCCAAGAGAATCCAAACACCATTGTAGCTTCTCTACCAAAAATGGTTTCGTGAACATGTCTGGAAAATTCACTTTTGTATGGAACATTTCCAAAGCCACTCCCCATTCATCAACAACATGTCTTACAAAATGGTATTTAATAGAAATATGATTTGTCTTACTGTGATAAGTTGGATTTATAGCCAAATGAATAACACTTAGACTATTGCAGAATAATTCCACTTTGTCTTGCATCCTTCCAAACTCACGCAACAAACCATTTAACCAAATTGCCTCCTTGCATGCATGTGAGACAATGATATATTCAATCTTGGTAGTGGATAAGGAAACTATGTTTTGAAGATTTGACATCCAACTAACGTGTCCTCCTGCAATATTATATACATAAGATGATCCAGGTGGATATCGATGTCCACCCACCTATTCCAACTGACTCAAAACAATTTTGTTGGCAATTTACTATTTTTAGCATATTTTTGGGTCCTAAACTTTTGGGGTCATTTAGAGGGTGTAAACGAATTTTTTCGTGATCAGACACCTCAATGATTGTCAAAAGCATGATTGATCTAGTCAAATGAAGCTCCTCATTGATACCTTTTCAACGATTTATTGTCTTCCCTAAACAGAGATTGTATGCCAAAGTTATGCCCTCGGAAAGTTGATACACCAAACTACCCAAAATGAGGTCAACAAACATGTTGGATTTCCATCTTCCGGAGTTAGGGTTTTGGATTTTATTTATGTTAAAAATAAATTTGGAGGCTCATTGTAACAATTATATTCTTGCGAATGAGCATAACCGTCACATCTCTTCTTAGAGATAAACCACCACCATTCTAGCGAGTCTTTCACTCTGTATTTCTACAGTTTTGTACATTTCACTCGTTAATAGAAATTGTGTATTACTGTATCTCTGTGCTTATGGTTATATCTATGATATATTTCTTTTATATTATTGGATATCTTATATATCTCTGTACATTTCTTTATTATATCTTTCCTGTCATTTCATGCCAAAAATAATCTGGATCAGTGGTATCAGAGCATGTTTCTCTTGATCATTTTTCAATGCATGTCCCCGACAAGGTCCGAGTATAGCAAGTTGGGTCTGGATATTTTCTCTCTTGAGGAAAATCGCTCTCGCACTCCCAAGAAACTTTCCATGGTGGAAGAAAAGAAAAATGACAGAACATAATATTCTATTAATATGTTGCTTGAGCAAGTTCTCATGCGACAGAGGGATGAATGTTGGAGAATTTTTCCCACATCCTTCAACGCTTGTCAATAACATTAGACACATATTCATCAAGTGACCACTTTGGAGGGACCTCCTCTTTCAAGGTACAAGTTAATTTTGATATTCTCGTATTTGAAGGTCAGATAGATGCAGATTCCCTAGAAAAATGGTTAAATTTACTAGAAGGTTATTTATTTGTTCACAATTTTTTCAATAGGGAAAATATCACCTTCACACTCCTTAAGGATATACCCCATGTCAAACATTGGTGGGAAAGTTATTGGAAGCAATGTTTCATAGAGGAGTCTGGAGTATATGGGGTCGATCCCACTTGAGTTTTTTTGTGGATATGGTCAAGGAACAATATTACCCTGTTGGTAACTATGACGACCAGTACATGAGATCGACCACACTATGAAAAGAGAGGGGAAAAACAAGGTTGAAGTTCACCAATAATTTCCATAAATTGCGCACCAAGATGGGTATCAAAGACTCTGAGTGACATCTCGTTCTGGAATATCGTGGGGCTCTGCATAGGTACATCCAAACTGAAATGGATTTTCTGGACATCTCATCCCTGGACACTGTTTATCGATATGCTTTCCAAATCAAGCATAAATTTAGGCACGACAACAAACGAGAGTTCGAGTCTGCAAATCTGCAACAACCAAAATGTGGTAAAGATAACCCTAATGACCAACCTCAAGAAAACCAGTCCAAGCCACAGAAAAATAAGGTTAATGGAAAGACGAATAAGGACACTGGAAAGTGGTGCATTTTCCACAAAATCCCCTTGAACAACACTGGTAAATGTCGCTCAAAACAATAATTGGTGACCGATATCAAAGAAAAGGAGTCAAACCCTGATTCATAATGTGATTCAAAAAATAATTGGAGAAGATAGATCATCGACACAGACCCCACTGCTATTGTCGTGACCACAACAATTCAAACAGAAGAACCAACAGATTTTGAAGAGGGGAGCTCCTTTTTCATTCACGGATGTGGGTGAAGGGGACCCCGCTACATTTTATTGTTGATAGTGGAAGCCAGAAGAACTTCATCTCAGCAGAGGTTATCAAATAGTTTGGATTGTCGACAACACCACACCTGCAACCATACAACATTGGGTGGCTTCACCGGGGACAAGATATATGTGTTAGATAGTAGTGACACTTGTCATACATCATCAAGCCCTTCAAGGATGAGGTATTATGTGATGTTTTCCTATTGGATGTATGTGATGTTCTTTTGTGCTAACCATATATGTGGAAACGTCATGTTATTTATGAGTCTCAACCTCGTAGTTTCATTGTTACTCTAGGGGGTCATGTTTATAGGACACTAGAGGTAGTTCCAACTATTGTCCCACCTAAATAGTGTCGCAAGGTAATATCTCATACTACAACATTCAACCTCTTCATAATCTATTCAAAAGGTGAACATAAGTACATTGCAACCACTGCAACCTCAATCCAAGCACCTTTTATCTAGTAGAAGCAGGTCGACAAGATTGAAGCAAAGCGCAACGATTCCTTCTGCACAGATTCATCTCATATTAAAAAGGTCCAACATTAGGTTCTCGACAACCTTCCACAAGACAATCAACGCAATTGCTCCAGCAAGGAAAACAACTCACCAAGGTTCAGATTCAACAAACGCTTCCCCCTCTCCCCCGAGAACTCAACGCAATGGAGACCATTGCTTCCTAAGGAGAGATGATTGATCAAGGTGTATATCAGTGGACACCCACCTATTCCAACTGGCTCAAAACAATTTTTTGACAATTTACTATTTTTAACAGTTTTTTCGGGTCATAAACTTCCAAGGCCATTTTGAGGGTCTAAATGAAGTTTTTTTGTGATCAAACACCTCAATGATTATCAAATGCATGATTGATCCTGTGAAATGAAGATCCTCGTCGATACTTTTCAAATGAGTTGTTGTGCTCCCCAAACGAAGATCGTATGCCAAAGTTACACCCTCGAGAAGTTGATACACCAAACTACCCAAAACGGGGTCCACAAACATGTTGTATTTTCATCTTCCGAGGTTAGGGTTTTGGATTTTCTTTATGTTAAAATAGCCTTTGGAGCCTCATTGCAACAATTATCTTCTTGTGAATGAGCATAGCCATCACACCTCTTCTCAGAGATAAGCTATCACCATTCTATGGAGTCTTTCACTTTGTATTTCTATAGTTTTGTACATTTTGCTCATTAATAGAAATTGTGTATTACTATATCTGATATATTTCTGTTATATTATTGAATATATGATATGAATTACTATCTCTGTACCTTTCTTTATTATACTCTCTATAGTGGATTTTATGTAATAACTAAAGTGACTTTTGTAAGATTGAGGGACTTAAGTGATCTAAGTCATCTCAACTAAAAAAGGATTAGGGTTTTAGTCGTTAAAAAATTATAAAAGTAGGTAAAAAAAATGAATATTTCCACTAATTATTGTTGAATAACCTAAGTGAATGTGTTTTGCTCGAAATTAAAAAAAAATGTGCTAAATTAACAGATTTTAACAGATAGGAGTAAGGTTGTTAAATTTTTGATTTCTTTCTAAATTTGTAATTGTATTGAAATAACATTCTAGAATTTTTACACAATGGAGAAACTCTCTCTGCTGAAATTTGATGCAGAAATTTGCTTTAGGCTTTGCCAAAAAAACATAATATAAAGGTATGCCTGGAAAATGATGTAGATCTACTTTTATGTGGCCAATCATTGAATTCAATCGATGGTGGGCAGGTTCTTCAGCGTCCTTTGCATAGTTTGAACTCTGAACTTTTTACCTTTGGTTGTTTTTTTATAATTTTTTCTATTTGATTTTGTTCAAAATCAGGGGATAAATGGTTGGATCTGCAGATTTGAGTGGCTCTCAGTGTTCCAAGAGTTTTTCAACACACTGAATCCATTTATACATTTAGAAGTACAATTTAAACAATAGAAAATAACAATTTTATCCAAATTTACATCGCCAGATTCCAGTTAAAAAACTCCAAAACACAAAAATTAGAACGTTTAGCCATCACCCTTCCTTCCCTTGAGATATATATTTTTCCAATGGCCATGCAGAGAGTGGTTTTTCCCACTAACAAACAAACACGAACAATGAAATGTTTTCTGGAAGGATGTACTGATAGCGCCGCACCTGCAGTATTGTTGCAATATGGAGCGGTTCTTCTCTCCAGAGGATAGTAGGCCACTAGCCCAAGCAAGGGCGCCTCATGATGTGAAGTACACCAAAACGACTTGGGAAATTCAGAATTAGACCAGTTCATGTTTGCGCTGGAATGGGCCCGCCCCACTATACGCCCAAATGATGTCCCATCGTTTCAGAGCTATGGCACATGGCCAATGTGCCACTGCTAGACACAGTCGTTGGACGTGAATAACGAACCTAGATATGAGGCCAAATAAGGTATAGAAGTATAAGGATCTTAAAACTTAGTTTAAAGGATTTAAATCTGATCTCAGAATTGTATTATTTTGAAAGTTTTCGATTAAGAAAATGAAAATGCTATTGATTTTTTACCAACTAGAAATGAAAAACTGCATACTCTTTATGATACTTACTGTTTTAAAATTTTTAATTCAATTCATAATTTATTAAAAAAATTAAAACCTAATTCATTCAAATTATAAATAAAATCTATACTAAATTATGAGAGGACACATTTAAACTATATTGTAAATGATAAGTTTCATTTTTCAAACAAATCCAACACGCATCATATATTTGTTAGTAAACAATAATATATCATTTATAATCATATTTGTTTAATAACATATTGTTCCTTATGGATAAGGCACGGCAGTGAAAGATTTATTTTAACAAGTGTTGTATGGCAGTGGAGTCCCTGTCAGGTTGGGATGGGAGTAAATGTGAGGTAGTAGAGAGACAGCGAGTCCCTGCGAGGTTGGGATGGGAGTAAATGTGAGGTAGTAGAGAGACGTGGGTAGAAAGTTGAAGTAGATGTGGTTTGCACGTAGAACATAGTAAAGTAAATATATACTTTTATACATATGAAATATGTACTTTTATACATATGAAATATGTACTTGTATAATGTACATATTTAGATTTATACATACGAAATTTGTACTTGTATACAGTATGGGGAAGAGATTTTATAGAGCATGCACGGAGCCCTCATTGCATACTTAGGCAGTTTTTGGATCGTGGGTTCAAATTTTGGCCTTTTATGTTCTGTGGCCTACAAATAGGATCGATAGTTTCATGATATACAAAATGACAGGCATAGTGGTGGACTATAGAAATTTATCAAAAATTAATAATGTCAGTTATACGATAGAATAGTAATAAAGTCTGTTATATAGGTTCATGGAGAAAAACACTAAAAAATTAGCATTGTTGAAGTATTTTGCTTTAAAACTAAGGCTTTTCTTGCACGAAAAAGATATAGCATTGCCGAATTGGTTTTCTTGAGCATGCATAGAGCCCTCATTGCATACTTAGGCAGTTTTTGGATAGCGGGTTCTTGGGGCGGTGGGTTCAAATTTTGGCCTTTTATGTTCCGTGGCCTACAAATAGGATCGACAGTTCCGCGATATACAAAATGATAGGCGGAGTGGTGGACTATACAAATTTATCAGAAATTAATAATGTCAGTTATACAATAGAATAGTAATAAGGTTTGTTATATAGGTTTGCGGAGAAAAACACTAAAAAATTGGCATTGTCGAAGTATTTTGCTTTAAAACTAAGGATTTTCTTGCACAAAAAAGATATAGCATTGTTGAATTGGTTTTCTTTATAGATGTTTTACAGAGAATGGACAGAGCGGTCATTCCATACTTAGTCAGTTTTTGGATTGCGGGTTCTGGGGCTGTCGGTTTAAAAAATGGGCCTCTGTTGTTATGTGCCCTATAGAAATTGACAAGTGGGCTTGCGAACTATACAAACTTATTATAAAATAAATAATCTGTGTTACATATCTCTGGAAATTACATGAACATTTAAAACATCAACATCGTTGAAGACCAAACAATTAGCATACAATAGGAATTTTTCACCCAACAATTCTGTCATATACATGAGATAGTAATTTATAGAATATTATAACATTGTAAAAAGATTTATACTCATTTGTATAATGCTATAAAACTTCATACATTTTTGTACTCAACAATTACGCAATTGCGGGTTGGCGGAGTTCTAGGTTCACACTTTTCATGTCCAGTGTGTTACATGATATACATTTTGCATGAAAGACTTAGGTCATATACATTTTGCAGCGAACAATTTTGTGATATACATGACAGAGAGAAATCTATAGAATATTATAACGTTGTATGGAGATTTAAAGTAATTTATATAATGCTATAACATGTCTTAGTTAATGAATAGTATAAGATATTTTTTAAATTTTATTTAGTAATTTTTTTTTATAAGTAAGATTGTATAAAAGTCTGTGAAAATGAAGGAGTACAAAGAATTTCTATGGTTTCAAGCTATAAATACTGAGTTGCCCTGAGGGAAAACCAGCTCAGCCAAACAAACCGCTTCATAACTTAAGTGTAGATTGTCACTTATACAAAAAGAGTTCAAAATTCCGACCCGTAAGGGTGGGCGCTAGAACTGTAGAAAGTGTAGATAGCCTAATTAAAATAACCATGGAAAAAATGCATGAAAGGTCAACATGCACATGACAAAACAACAGACAAAAAAAAATCACCGGTATGGGCTGTAGTGCGGCGACGCGACCATGGAGAAGGCATGAAATGTCCTGCCCCCGAGAGGAGGCAGCTCCTCCTAGAGTGGGTGTGGTCCAGTTGCATAGCGTTCTCCATCTCTAATGGCAGGTGCTCTTCCTTCTGGACATGCTCCGGGCGTGATGGAAGCCTCTGGTCCTCACAATCTGCATCTGCGTGGCCCAAATTTTCCAGTGGCAAGCTTGGTGCCGAGGTTGTTGCTGATTGGGCTGCCTCTGGTGCGGGGAGATGAGCACCTTGTAATGTAGAGAAAAACTGCAGGAGTCAAGAGGCTTTGTCATCCAGGCTTTGTAGGTGGAACCAGAGGTTGTCCATGTCCCAACACAGGTCCAATACCAGGATCTGCACCAGTGCAAGGCCTGTTTTCCACTCACATTATGGGTCATCATTGGAACCCACTCGAGATTGGTGTTGTCGTCACGAATTTTGACTAGATTCTGGATCATTCATCTGAAATTGGGTGTCGTGAAGCTGGTCCTGAAGCAACTGGGTGGCCGGAGAGTTGGGAGGGGCCAAAAGGCCTGGGTGTGAAATAGATGCAGAATTAGCTAAAGGTCCTAGGTTGTTGTTTAGTGAGGCCCTTGAGCAGTCTAGCTCCTCCATTCTATTGGCAAGGGATGCAGGAAGGGGCATGAGAGATGCAGGAATTTGAGTCAACTACGACAGGGAGGAGGACGAGGTGGCCGAAGAGGAGGATAACAAGGAGGGAGCAGGTGGGGGACGCAAGACCAGGTGGGGTCGGTTTGGCCGGCAGGTTGGTTGGCCTTTGGACATACTTTGTAGTTGGGGCATCTCCGAGACAGTGGGAGAGTGAAAACGCGACAGGAATAGAGCAAGGAAGGAAAAATGCAAAGCAGGGAAAGGATGGGCAGGAAGCAGAGCTTTGAGAAACAAAAAGAAGGAAATAATGAGCCATCTCGACCCATTGGAGCAATTGAAATAACAGCTGGTGAGGTTCCATAAATGGCTACACACGCAGAGTAAAGGAACGGTGAGGGTGTTGGTCCGTCGAAAGGATGCGAAGATAGAGCAAGGTGTATTGAGAGTAATGGTGCCATGCCTTGAGCGAGATGAACTTGAATTGATTAGGCAGTTGGTTGTGAGTGGCACACGATCGTCACATCGTCGATGCCATGGAGTATTGCTCCTGGTTGCTCTGCTCGATGCGTGTGTTGTACTAGCAACCCATTCGCGGGAAAGGGAATAAATGAGAAGGAGTATAGACACGTGGGAAGGACTATTGTTTAGATATGCTTTGCATACAACCGTGGAAAAAATACATAGAAATAGTAATAACGGGCCGGTGCGTTGAAATTTGGGCTTTGTTGTTTCGTGGTCTACAAATTGCAACCAGAGTTCCGCGACATATAATTTGATAGTTAGAGTTGTGGACTATTTGATATTTAAGGGCATCTATATGTTACAAAGAAGAGCTGGTAGATACCAAATATGTAATTTGATTAAGTAGATATATAGACCATTGTGGCTGTCAGGTTGGCAAGTTGAAAATTGTGCTGCCATATATTCGTGGACAAAAGCATAAAAAGACTACCAACACTGAATTAGTTTTCTTTAAAACAAAGGCACGAGAGCTTCATTCCAGGTTGTCGGGGTGGTGGGATGAAAATTGGGCTACTGTTGTTCTGTGGCCTACAAATACCACCGAGAGTTGTGTGAAATAAAAATTGAGAAGCGGTTTTGTAGACTATTTGAATTTTTGGATCGCGGGTTCTCGGACTGAAAATTGGTTTTATGTTGTTTCATGGCCTACAAATAGCACTGAGAGTTCCGTGATATAAAAATTGACAAGTGGTCTTGCGGACTATTTGAAATTTTGGATCACAAGTTCTCGGACTAGGGGGCTGAAAATTGGCATTCTGTTGTTTTGTGGCCTACAAAAATCAAGTATGTAATTTGATGAAGTAGATATATAGAGCATGCACTAAAGCTTCATTGCGGGTTGTCGGGATTGTGGGCTGAAAATTGAGCTTCTGTTGTTTCGTGGCCTACAAATACCACCAAGAGTTATGCGATATACAAATTGACATACTGCTTTGAGGACTAGAATTTTTGAATGGTGGGTTCTTGGTTTGGTGGGTTGAAAATTGGGCTTCTGTTGTTCCATGGCCTACAAATAGTCCGTAGAGTTGCGCGATATAAAAATTGACAAACATACTTGTGAACTATTTGAAATTGAAGGTGCTCGTGTCAAACAATTTTAACATTATTGAATTAGTTTTCCTTTTTTACATATGTTGCTGGAGTAAAAGAAATTAAATAGTACTGACATCTATTACATAGGTCGGTGGAGAAAAGTATGAAACAAATATGATTTCCATTTTTATTTTTTTTAAAAGCGACTTCTGGACTTCGACATTTTTTGGTTCGCGGGTTCTTAGGCTGGGGACCTGAAAAACGTGCTTTTGTTCTTTTGTGCCCTACAAATAGCACCAATAGTTCCACGATATACAAATTGAGAATCACACTTGCAGAGTATTTGAATTTTAAGGAGCTCGTGTCCAAAAAATTCAGTATTCACGTATTAGTTTTCTTTACATAAGTTTTACATACACTAGTGGAAAAGAGGGAAAGAAATATAGTACCAGTGTCTGTTACATAGGGCCGTGGGTAGAATAACGAAATAAATAGCATTCCTTAATTAGTTTTCTTTAAAACAAGGGCTCCTTGACACAAGAAATTGAAATTCATGAAATTATAGGTTCTTGCAGACCATAAACTATACATAGCAAATACGTAATTTTGTAAAGTAGACATTTACTTTTATAGATACAAAATATGTACTTTCATAAAGTATGGGGATGAGATTTTATAGAAAAACGATGGAGCCCCCATTCCATGTCCTACAAAGAGCAGACAGAGATAGGCGGTGTACAATTTGAGAAGCGGGCTTATGGACTATTTTAATTTTAAGGGCATTTGTGACAAACATTGTGCAGGACATGTTGCAAAGATGCAAGAAATGACAGTCTCTTTACGTCTGAGTAGAAAGAAAGTAGTGAACACAATTTTATGACATTTATATAAAAAAAATAATAAAACGTGTTACATATTGTTAAAAATTTAAAGAAACACACACACACACACACACACATATATAGATATATAATTTGAGTAAGTGAATTATGTCATAGTTCATTCTGAAAATGAAAAATCTAGGAACACATAAAAGCAGGAGGAAAAGTAGCCTTCCCAAATTAGAGCATAGACGAAACCCTCATTCCATACTTAGCGAGTTTTTGGATTGCGGGTTCTCGGGCCGGGGACTTAAAAAGTCGGTTTTTGTTGTTCCATGACCTTCAAAGAGCACTGAGAGTTCTGTGATGTGCAAATTGATAATGGGACTTGCGGACTATTTGAATTTCAAGGGGCTCATGTCCCAAAAATTTAATAGTTGGGAATTACTTTTCTTTACATAGGTTTTACAGACGGTGGTCGGCAAATGTTCCAAAAATATAGTACCAATGTCTGTTACATAGGGTGGTGGATAGGAGGACCAAATAAATAACATTCCTGAATTAGTTTTCTTTAAAAATAGGGGATCATGGATACAAGAAATTGGAATGTATCAAACTATAGGTTCCCGGAGAGCATAAATTGTACATAGAAAAAATGTAATTTTTAAAATTAGATATTTACTTTTATACATACGAAATATGTTCTTTTATAGAGCATGTACATAACCCTCATTTTATATAGTGTGATGGAGCCCAGATTACATACTTAGGCAGTTTTTGGAGCGCAGGTTGTCGAGCTGGGGGGATGAAAATTGGAAAAAAATGAAACGTTTTACATATTCCTAGAAATTTAAAGAAACATATATATGTGTGGAGTATGATATGTTTAATTTGAGTGAGTGATTTATGTCATACTTTATTTTGAAAAAGAAAAAAAAAGAAGAGATATAAAATAAACAGAATGATCATGCACCAACCTATACCAAACAACCTATAATCAACCTGTACCATAAACAAATGCATCCAACCATGTACCAAGTATGTACCAATCATGTGTCAACTACTGATCAATTACAACTC